>JAAXOA010000086.1:0-38601 GCA_036561885.1 Salina celebensis | reverse complement strand
GTCACATTTAGTGCTTACGTTCAGCTTCGTCTTTATAGCTGTTCTTAACAGCTTTTATTTTCTTCTCCTTTCTGCTAGAACATTAAAAACGGAAACAATTCTTCAGAAACTTTTAAGCATGTTTTCTTGGGAAGACCTGTGTACACAGTACACACACACACGAACTCGAAACCGGATCGTGAAAACTAACAAGCATTCATGATGGATGGAAACGAAAGGTATATTTGCGTAAATTGAAACAAGCTGGTCCTTTTATTTGTGATGATGAAATTTAGACAATATTTTCAAAACATCGTATTCTTCAATGCAAGATTTTCCGCCACTTACGAAGCATTATGGTCATCTTTGTTTGCTCTACACACCTGAACGGATTAATATTATAATCATGGAAATAAGTCACAGCTATCATTGTTCACGACTATTCTGTGCAATATATTTGCAATGATTAGCGTATAGCCAACAGACACGCATATGAGAGAACCGTCTTAAAGGTAGTGTCGGTCGAAAATTAATTAAAGTAAATTAACGAAAGTAAAGTCTCGATTTTAAAGACAATAGGATTTTTTAGCTTAATGTGTACTAATAAAAGTTCTGACCAAATAAACTACATCATGATCTGTTTTTAAATTCCGCTGCTTTATAAAATTCAGCCTATTATATCCGTAATCGATCAGATTTATGAAAAGTATATACCAGAACTATACTGTAGAATAATTCGCTGAAAATGGTAGATGTAATCGATTTATTGTAAGTACATTGAAAACAGTGAAAATCTATTGGCATTTGTGCTGCATCGTTCTTAACGTGCCCTATGCATTGTGGCAATGCTTCAATGTTTTTCTATAAGGAAACGAGAAGAACCGTCTGTACATAGTACATATCCAGTTTGGGTAGCACTTGTAGTGTTTTAGGAGGTACGCCTTTGAAACATGAAACGAAGTTGGATCCAACATCCCGACATCATTCTTGCAAAAGACGCCATAAACAAGTAACCTTGCCTTTTACTTTCGCATTTCGTTCCATCTGTATTACTTTCTGCAAGTTCATCTCATCCATTTTCATTCACGTCTTGTCATGTGACTAAATTGTATGCATGACTACATACAGAACAGTTTCTGTCGTCGTTCTCATCTTCGTGGCTTTTACTAGGGATGCTTAATGTTTTGGTTGATGTATCCAAATCTGTGGTGCTGTTCATACATACCGCTTTGTAACACAAACCATACACAAGACCTCACTACACGCCCTCTTCAACATACGCAGCATTTATTTATAAATCTATGATTTTGTCATCCGGGTATTTTCGGTTCATTGAAGCTTTGGGCATCAAACCTGAACATTCCCTTACAATCATTAGATTCACTGGCTATGAATTTTCAACTTTTATGTTCTATAAACTTCTACCAATTTTGACGTCATCCAATTATGAAATGCATACCCATTAAGACGACCGTAAGAGATTACTTCTTATTCAAAGTTATGGTCGTTGGGGATTTTACATTTCATTTTGTAAATCTTGTAACCGATTAGCCGTGAGCTTTTTTATTTGCTAGTTGTGTCTCCAGTAAGTTGCAAAACGGACAATCGGCACGGAATTCGTAATCTAGATATGAGATACCAGGATATGTACAAGAAATTGTACATTATTTAATCTTAATTTTCTTTCAAGAATTTTCTCTCAAGTACTGTATACAATTTTAGTATAAGGAGTACAAAACCTTTCGAATTCCTAGGGTTGCAATTTAGTCCCAATTTGAATGGTGATGTACAATAGTGAGGAAGAGGTGCTCCATGCACATCCTATCTTTAATCAAATTAATAATAGTGGTGTCAAATTGACACCACTATTATTAATTTGGTCATATGATCGAGCTTTCTGAAAAGTTTCAGATTTTCATTTCCTAACGCATTATTTTTGAATTTGTAGCATGCTTTACTACAACATAAAAAGCAGTCTAAATACGCAAAATCTTCTTATATGATTAAAGATTTACATCCACGTTTCCACCACGCTAAATCTTAAGTCTTAGTCATTCTTCTTCTCATGCTTAATGTTGTTGGTGTATTTTATAATGAGACCGTTTTTATTTACTAATTGGGTTGCGTGTAACTGCGTTTAAATTGCACCTAATCGGACTAAGTTATGCGTTTAGGGAATGAATCTATAACAAATAGTACAGAAAACCATAAAGAGCACGTCGCACCCTAAACTTTGGGAGTAGCACAAACTATTATAAATATATACAACTCGACAGTTCGATGTCTGGCGACAAAACTCTTGAGTAAATAAGCAGGGGCAATAGCACGAACAAGGATAACACATGCACGCATGATAAATTTACTATCTTGCAGCATTTGCGCTGCGTCCTTCGCCATTTTCCGGATTAGCCGTTCACGCAGAGCCTTTTTGGCTAGTAGAATTGGAATGAATGTGTTTAGCTATATAATTGAAAAAAATGCTAAGTAATACAGACCCTGTCAAGCCTACAAATAAAACGAACGTCTTATCGGACATTAACTCTGTTTTCCATCCTTAACTAAAACTAACGGTCTCATGCCACATGTATGCAACGTGCGATGAACGTTGCTATTTTCACTTTACATAATTTTCTTGAATGTGCATAATGTGTAGCTTGTTTTATAAATACAGATATTTTGATCAATCTGATCGTTTTGCAAACGGAAGGGAGGAAAGAGAAACTTTAACGCTGCATACTACAATGCATAGATTCACACCAACCTATCTGCAAACAGAAAAACACGCTTTATCTATATTCTGTTTGCATTAGCATAACTTCATTTTCCTGTGACTACCGCGAACTAAGTGTTTTCTTTGCGAACTGTTTAAGTTGTTTTGAAACGCAATGGTCGACGAAACGCTTTTCTTCTTCTTCTTTTTTGGACCGTAGACAAAAACGAAAAACAAATCTTGAAAATAAAGTAACGTTGGTATTTGAATGTTGCTAACTACAAGCTCTTGTCGTCCATGGATTTTAGCTAGAGCGGCGTATGCTTGAGATTTTTCGTCAAACGTAGAGGACTGGGTCCAAGTTTAGTGCAGCGCAAACTTCTAACTTTCAATTCAATGAAAACGAGATGCTCGGACAGTTTGATGTTAAATTGTCACGTTTAGTGAATATTCCAACAATTGGTTGAATGGAAAACTATTTGAAGACTGATTTCGTACTTTTTTAATGATTGTCAGGTTAGGTAGATCAATGAGGCGATTTCAACCAAGAGCCTAAAAAGAACAGAAAAATAGGAAGCTTCACAATACGGCCATCCGTAGGAAACGAAGTTGCTTTGAGGGTATCATTGAATGAGCCCAACATACATCCGTCCGATTACTTTGTATTTACTTCATTTACTTGAGGACTTAGCAAAAAAAAAATAGTAAGGAAAATGGAGATTCCAAGTAGAATTGCAACGAAATGATAGCTGTAATCAGTTTAAGTGTATGTATGCGGGATCTGGTAAACTAACTTTATCATCAACTCACTTTTCCATACATTTTGCATTCTTCGAAAGGTAACTAATTGAATTATCTGAATCAGTGCAATAGGTATGATAAAATATTCAATGATGATATATTTATCATAAGATACTCTGTAAGCCCGATTTACTCATGCTACTTTTTACAGCCACGATGAAAAATGTTATTGGTAAAAAAAATATTTCAGTTTTGTTTTGTAACTGAGCAGGAATGCAAAGTACAAAGTGCTGATTAAACGCATGATGCGGGTAAATCATGTTTTTAGTGATGAGTTTGTATTTAACATGGGCTACTTGGTGTATTTCAGAGGTGATGTTTCACTGATTATGCATTAATGTGTTTTTCTGACAAATATAGGTGCATCAGGATTCAATGTGTGACTACGATAAAGTTTCAGACTTCAGATAAAACTTTCAGTACTGCAAAATGTAGAAAACAACAAATCCTAGTCAACTTCAGTTAAAGCTGTATGATTCAAGATGGGATAAAAAAATACAAAAACCTGAAAGAAAGAAACTGTTTTTTTTTCTCTCTCTCTCTCTCTCTCGCGTTCGTGCCTTTATGCATTATCATTCTTATATCATGATCGTACTGCTGTAGGGGGAAATTTATCCCGAGTTACAAAGATCTACAAACCAGCAGAAGCCTTCATACAATAAAAGCTGTAAAGCTGAAAAATACGAAGCTGAGAATATTTTTTGCTCAGTTATAAAATCAAAGGCCAAAAGGCTGAAGTCGGAAGTAAGCTGTCACATACCAGGCACCTTCAGTTATTTCATCGTCAACAAAACATACGTTAATGAATAGCATTACTGGAGGCGTTTCAAAAGATATGTTACACACCATACAAAAATAAATGTTTAGTTAGTTAGTACCTAATGGACCCCTACCAGAGGGTCATGGTCTTACCACAAAAAATCCCATTCGGCTGAATGGACTTTCCAATGATAGCTCCCATGTAATGCGAATAGACAACGTCAACCCAAACATATGTCATTGAGCAGCCCTACCCGTGTCCGTTACACTGATATGACACACCCCATTAAAAAATACATGTGACGAAAGTTAGGCCCCGACCAGCGCCTTAAAGACAATAGGGGTCTTTCCCTTTTGCCTAGGCATTTTCATGCCAAGTTCGGTTGAACTCGGTCAAACGGTACGACCTGTAGATCACACACAGACCGACAGACAGACAGATGCAGTCACCAAGTTCATCAAATACTAAAGAATGAGTGAAGAACGAGTTCTATTATGTATATATTGTATGATATAATGTCATATTACATATATCGAGTTGGTAGACTCTTGGTGGATGCAGCTCATGTTGGTGAGACCCGAAGGGAGGGAAGGTAGAAAAAGTTACACAGAACAAGTACAAGGAGGAAGGTACCATGTAAAATAAAAGCCACCACCACTGTTTTCATCATCATCATCACCACCACCACACCAAAAACATTATCATGATCCACGACCAACGAACAGCGAAACCAAACCACCATCATCATCACAATCGTACAGCCAAAGCCAAAACTGCGTCTAGTGTCGAATGCACAACAAAATGACGAGTCAGAAGAGACCTAAAGAATGGTTTATAACAGAAAAAATAAAACGTACGAAACGTAATATTATGTACGGTTTTACTTAATCCTTTCTATCATGCCATCATCACTATAATCATGATTACCATTACCCTAGTGTGACTACGTCCATGGTAGCTATTTAAGTAACCAAGATGTCCGTTGGTAAGGACTCAGAAGATACCCCAGAAGTAAGGAAACGCCTGCAAGTACGCAATTGTATGAGTGGAAGCAACATACTTATGATATCGAAGATTCTATAAGTGATTTTGGAAGATTTTCGGAATTTTAACGGGTGTTCAAATTTCATAAATGGTAAACTTAAGGAAAATAAATAAGTAGAAGTCTGCCACAACGCTCGTTTTACGATAAAACTATCTTTATGGCATGGTTCCTTCGTATAAATCGATAGAGGGGAGAATGAAATGTTCAGAAATGAAATACGCATTTTAAAATACCAATAGTACCATTCAGCACTATTCACGTTTGATGTCTTGTATGAAATTTGTTCTCGTTTTCAGAAAATTTTAACTACTTATATAATTTTTTATTTATTTATTTGATTGGCCGATATATTCTCTAAGATTATAACTCAACCCTTTCCGAAATTATAATTATTCTATTAACTATTGTGCTGGTCCTTTGTGGCCAGGCTGTCTACATTTCTCCGACAGTTGTTGTTTGACCTGACATGTAAAATGTAGCCACTCCTATGCTATAACTAAAGCTCTGCTGTAGTGTCTCTAGCATTCTTAGGAATCCTTTATGCTGTGCATATTGTTTAAGATTTATGTATATCCGGCATTTGAATTGGAATATATACTTTCAACTTTTAAATCTCCCTTTCGGAGACACGCTGGACAAAACTCCAATAAAATCGATCAACTACTCTCAGTCTGAGTGCTCATAGGTTTGTCCGAATTATAAGCTGAGTTTGTTTAATGATACTATCAAGAGAAATCCGGTGTAATTTGCAAGTTGAAAATTGGGGAGAAACAATTCCTAAGGCACGCATATATGCGTTACAAGATTGAATCAAAGAATCACTCCGTGATTCACAAAATTTTGACCTTGTAATGACAACGTGGAACCTAGACCACAACCTAATATTAAACTCATAAAAGATAAAGAAATTTGACATAAGCAATCATAAAACTATTTGAAAGTAAAATAAAAAGAAATTAAATGGGACGAATTATTCAGTAGACATCTGTAATAGTATTTAGAGGATAAATAATAATTTTTAGGGCATAAAATTTTCGCTGAAAATGTTTTCCTGAACAAGAAAACCGGAGGATGTGTTCTAAAACTGGTCAATGTTTCAGTTTTTTCTACGAAAAGGCATTGAAAAATTAAAATCAATCATGCTTTAAACTGCCATCATTCGCGTTTTCGTATTTCACAATATCTAGAACCACAGTTAATTTGTAAGGAGATATTGACAGGTTAGAATGATGATGCGACAACTAAACATTACACTCTTAGCTTGTATTAATTCATTATGTATGCACATAAACTAAAGTAGTAGCAGATCCATGTTTCAACAAGGAAAACTCTATTTCTGTCGTATCGATCGCAGAACAGGCACGAGGAACAATGCTTCTGAGAGAGAAAAATGGGGCAAGTAGCAACTGCTGAACAGGATGAGATGTAGCTGAGGAAAAAGGAGACCGAATACCGGATGAATCAACTAATTGAGATAAAGAATTACAACCAAGCTGTTAACAATATAGGAGTAATATACTAACTACATTTCCATGTTCATAAATATATTTTTAAAAATACATCTTAAGTTTTCACTACTAAGCTGAATGCTAGAGAGTGCCCATATTTGGCCATCTTATGAGAAACGTCACGTTGTCGAGCAACGGGATTCTCAAGCTCGTTTAAATGCATTAGAAACAATATAGAATATTACCTTGGCCATTACCAAGGTAACAATTTCCCACACGTCAGTTTGAGTTTGTACCAAGGATACTGTTGACTGTAGTCACACAATCAGCATGGTGTATTATACAATTGGCGTGTCTGATTTGAGTTACTTTCCTCATTCCTTGTGTTAGTTATAGTGCAGCTTCCGCTTCATTGTCCTTTCCTTTCTATTTACTTAAACAGTGCTCCTATTTGGTTATATTCTTTTTTAGCTGGTTGTCTTGCAAATTGAAAGCTATGTGTCATGGGAGCAACCATATGATTTTTTTTAACTAACACTAAAAATTTTCGACATAAATAAAAGCTTGGAGAGCTACCGACGTATGACATATGACTAGATTTTATGTCACATATTTTATGCTCCCTCATCTCGTATTCTAAGGTGACAGAATAAGAATATTTTGGTAAACACCTCTGATGACTACTTTGGCCATCAAAATTATGAAGATGACTTGCAGAATAAATGGATTAAAAGTAAGTCATGACGACTTTGTAAAAAAACTATGAAATGTAATTGCTTGGTAAACTTTCCAATTTCCATGTTCTTACTTATCTGATATAAAAATTGCCATGTTAAAGTGTAAGGTTTAAAACGGCTGGCACATATGCATAGTTCATCTTGCTACTTCTAAGTTACTCTTACGATCTTACGATTATAATTCAGAGATGAAGTTTTTAATCCTTTCAGTCAAGTTACAAACATATATTATCTTTATATATCATCATTAGTTACATACATAACCAATAGATACTACGTACCTTCTTGCATAAGTTATATAGGATTTGGACTATCTAATGTAAAAATTCTTGAACAAAATTAAATTCGATCAATCGTACTGAAGAGATTTGCAACGGTTTTAGAAAATTCGCTAGCTGCCCACACATATACTTACAGTGTCCTGCGTTTCAGTGTAACATCGGTTTGCCTTATCAACATTCTTCTTTTTTTAATCACCAGTAGCTGCTTGTTATGTGAGTGCCTACAATTTCCGTTTGTCCGTATGAGTATGGTCTGGCAAGATCAATAGGTTTCATCCGAATTCATTGAAATTTGGTAACATGCATTTCCATCATCATATCATCATCATACATTTCCCATCAATCGGTTAAAGGTCAAGTCAGTGCCGAGAAGAGGTCGAGCATTGTCCTCAACTGGGAAGAACCCATATCACATAGACGAATATCACACTATAAGCGTTCATTCTTTTACGTTTCGTCATTTCAATCCGGCTTAAGTATATGTATTATATAACAATTCAATTGGCGAAAACTTCTAACCATGCAGGGTGTTGACAATCCAAATGCATCTTCCCCTTAGTCTAAGACCTGGGCCATCGGTTGGAATTGATCAAACGCTCAGACCTATACATGGTGTGCGGAAGTACAGACAGACAAAGCCATCGATGTCACTATTTCTGAAACACAGTTCAGCTTCGTAATAATTTGGATGTGTATTTAATTTACAAATACACATGGCTTTGGATTAATTAGGTTAAAATGTGTGTAACTTACCTGGCGCATTGATTTCTTCCAAACCCAACATATTAAACATAATATATAGGCCGTTATCATTAAATAGCCTCGTATCGCAATCAGAATGTACACAAGAGGCTTTTTCCGGCCATTGTTCATTGCACACAGCAATCTCATTCATTGGCGATTATGTATTTATTTAAGATCAGTACGAGAATATTATGCATAAATTTGTTTGTATTCATTGCCGAACGAAGCAATTCAACATCACATTCCACATTGCATTTTTTCGTAAACAAGTTTGGAAGAGTTCTCAATATGTATTATCCAATCGTCCCTGAGCCTCTCCGTATCCAGCTGTTATACAGAGCCAAATATAATATTCACACATATTCTTCATGCAAAAACTATACAAATAGCCGTCGGCAAGTACACTCGCTGAGCTGCAATCACGGAATTTGCCTGACAATTAGATGAGTTTGAATCGTAAATTTACCTTCTTGAACAGATGTAATCATAATGAAACTAAAATAGATGTTCGTTTAGCTATGTGTACTTGTGCTTGGCCCTAAAGCAAGTTTTTTGTGCATGGGTTTCCATCGCATCGTCATCTCTTGTTTGTGAGCGCATCATCGGGCAACTCTTGAGTGCAGTTCAAGGCTAAACTTAAAATTATGTGAAAAGGCATATAAAAAACGTGATGGTAGAATACATTACAGAGAAATAAAAACTGTTTGCGAGCATAAAAGGAAAAATGGAGTTACGTGTATGGATTTTTTAATGTTATTTTATAGTATTAACTTTGACGGATAACAGGACTGCCCAAGCGAGAAGTTAAAGTCTGTGCTTTCTTCAGACCTCGTGTATCACAGCAAATTCATATTATACATTACTCGGAAACGAAGCAGCGAAATGGTTTCAAATCCTACCCTTTCCCAATGAAAGGACGCTGATGCGCATGGGGAAAGAAGTCCGTTTACCCATCTATTTAGCCCTAACACGACTTTAATAAGAGTATGACTATCACTTTCTTTGTCGCCTCATTTGCTTGCAAATACAGACATTTACCCGATATGACTTAAAACCTGCAGTTGTAATACCCTCCAAAGAGTATTGTTCGCTAGTTTGACCTTTTGTACTACTAGTACTACTGTGCAGATGTGTTTTCATGATGAAATTTTGAAGAGAAGATATTCTTATCTGCAAAACACACTATACTGGAACTTTGTGAACAGTTGAGACTAAAACACTTGAAGTAGCGTGCAGCTAGGTTTCTACGTACAATGCGACGAAGTTTTCTTCTGAATATTTCTGTTATCACTATAACCTGCCAATGACTTGCAAATATTTAAAGTTAAATATTCAATTTCGAAACTTGACAGTACCTTAAAATTCAGTGATGGATCTTCCTTTTCGAATTTAAAACTTGGATTTAGTTACACGGCCGGGAGTAATGTTTACATACATGGTTGCCATTACTGATGGCTATACACGAATCCTGTCCTGACATACTATTTTCACATATCATGTTTGGTTCACGAGAAAAGAACTCATATATGAGGGATCATACATCGCAAGAATTTCAAGTAAACAAAAATGTTCTAGATATTTCGCGTGATGAGAAGGATCCGCAAACTCTGATCTCGTTGTGGTTGCAAACATGGAATAAATGTGTCACAGTCAACGTGATTATTACATAAATACATACAACGTACCTACCTACTATGAATTCGAAGTTTTCACAACACGTTTTATCAAACGTGAATGTATATTTTATGCATAGAACTTTTATTTATGCTTACACATGCCCACCTTGAGCAGCTACTCACTGATTTATTTCAGGGCCTTAGAAACAAAATTTGTTTCTGGAAGTTTTAAGTAAATGCCATAACCAAACATCGTTTTTATTTAGGAGCATGATTTTTGGTAAGTTGAGGGCTCTTGTAAGTCCCACTATCTGATGCTGGAAATAATAGTATTGTACGCAAAAACCACTCAAACAAAAATCATGTATGTTTATTCGTTTGTTTTTCTATAACCGCATAATAGTTAGTAGCCATAATCAGTTGTTAATCAACTTACACATTGCTTGTAATGGCGAGGAATGCCAATAGCAAGACGAAACTGAAGTCTCGCAAGAATTTCTCTTGGTCTCTTCGTCTCAAAATCTTGCAGAGAATTTTTTCTAAACTCCTGAAATTTCTTCTGAGCAAGCACTCGGTTGTTTCTTGTGCTTGCTATCAGGACGGCAAAACGAGCTTCCCTGCCTGCGTGGCAAGAAAAAAAAGAATATTTTCTTGTTGCACTACGCCGTATTACATTATATAACAAAACTGTGTAAACCAACGTAAGCATAATGATTTCTTGATGTTAGTGGAACGCTTTGTGGATGAGCTTTCCTGAACGATTTAAGAATATTATGCTATGTCCGGTACCTAGACCAACTCTCAGCGCAGAGTTGATAAACCGATTTTTTAGCAGGAGTATCAGCTAAAATGTCACCCAATGCTTATTCTATTGTGAACCGAGTATACTTGAAATATAAAATGTCTTTTAAGGTTCACCTATCAATTAATCAAGATTTTAAATTACGGCATACATTTTTAATCAGAACTTAGAGGATAAAACGTTTTCAAGTTGTTTCAAGGAATGTTTCAAATAAATTGAACATCAAATGCGTTAAGGAGAGGATATTAATTGAATTGCGATATCAGTTTATTCCGTAATTCGTAAATACTGAAAAATACAGCAACTGTAATTAATCTGTAACTGTCGCTATTAAATTAATTCAACGGTAAATATAAAATGTGAACACAACTTAACAGCTCGCCGAGACAATTACATTTGAGACTCGAATTGAAAATGGCCCAAAATTATAGTTTTTCTGTACACTTAATTTAAACATACACTTGTACATTTGTCGAATTTCTAAATGAAATCAACTATAACATAAAAGATTTGGGTTCATATTAGTAAAGACGTTTTTATGTTATAAAAATACTTGTACAATTCATTACCGACTACTTTTCTGTTCATTTCCGTCGCTCTAAGGCTTGATAGGCTTGGTCACCTGAATTTTACGATCATTACCGACCTGGAGTGCTGGTTCGTTCTGAACTTCATTTGTTAAGACCATCAGCGAGCCAAAAATTCGCGTATATTGTTGGAGTTGTACCCACGAAAACATAGCCATTGGGAGACAGTTCGCTTTCAATCGCCAAACATACCAAACAGTACGCTGACTTTTCCAGCCTGGTTTCTAAACTATGTTCAACATTTTGGACGGCTGTATCACGAATGTATTGAGTCATCCATATTATCCATTATTCGTCATTCATGAATATGCTCTGAAGAGTTCACATTGGAACCAGTAAATAAATAAGATGATTGCCATTACAAATAGGATTGTAGCGATCTCCAAATATTGAGTTTTTATGAAACTCCAGTTTTTGAACTAATAAACAGTTTGCATTCAGAAAACTCGACGACAGTGTACTTAATTAATCTGTAAAGTAGAAGAAAGCCTCATGTTCCATTCGGACAACACGCCAAAATCGTCACAAGCTTGATTGCGTGAGGTTTCGAACTACTGCCAGGAACCATTTCAACAAGCGTTTCGCATTTAAAATTGTAGGTGTTTCGCATGCCTTGGATAGGTGAGGCGTACAAGTCTGCAAGATTGGTATGCAAGCTACACACGTTCAATGGAACCAGTTGAGAACGGACAACCTGACTTGTATTTCAGTTCTTCCTTTTCTCAGTTGTCGTTCTCATCGTTTATCCCTGCTTTACGTGTTTGGTTCGATAAAACCTGTGACTGAGAACTAGAAAACAGACAGAAAGCATCTCTCCTACACATACCCACCCAATATTTCAGCATTACATTGCAACACAACTTGCTTCTGTGTTACTCTCTTCGTTTTTAGTTTTTTAAAACCAACTCTGAACCGTTTCTGGCGTTATGTTGTTCTCGTAATGGGATGCACAGTCTCTACATGTATCAACTTCACAACCAGGCATAGTAATAATAACACTACAACTATTAGGTACATGCATGTTATCAAATATAAATATAAAACATGATTTTTAAGCATGTCACAAGCCCGTTATAATTGCTAGCTACGAGCAATGTCGCTGAGAAACATTAGTTTCATATAAACATATATTGAACATTAAGTAACTAAAAGAAAATAGTCTTGCCTTATAACATTTTTATATTGAGAGTGAAAAAAGGAGAAACCAGAGGAAACTTGGTGAAGGTTGCACTTTTTGCAGAGAGAAGAACAAGTGTAGACGAGGAAGAAGGAAGGAGATGGACTGTTCCAAAATTCTTCCCCTCTCCATCCAATGCCTTTGGCTTGGGTTTCTCTCATATTCATTTCCTTTCATTTTACACAGGCGAACTATTTCAGAAGTTGCTGTTCGTTTGAAAAGGAAGAAAAATTACAGAGGAAAATGTACACACTCGAGCAGTACAAGTAGAAGCATGGAACAGGGAAACTTCAGCGATTCCCTCAGAACAAACTTTGTTAGCACAGTTGTTATAGGAATGCACATAGTGTACGAAGATGTACTTTTTTTTAGCAAGTAATGCGATCGATGACTGCGTCTGTCTGTCCGTCTGTCTGTGGGTACTCTACGGGTCGTACCACTTGACCGAATTCAACCAAATTTGACAATGACCCTGCGGCAGGTGTCCATCAGGTCCTATCTATTCTGACATAATTTCGTGTGGCGTGTAAAGGGCTCCGGTAATGCTACTGATTAACGCATGTTTTGGTGACGATTACATAACTGAAGGTGCCCGGTAGGTGACAACTTTCTTCAGACCTTAGTTCAACTTTTTGACATATACTTTATAACTGAGCAACAACGATTTTCAGCTTTGGATTTATCAGCTTTACAGTTTCTTTTTTTTTTTTTTTTTGATGATGCTTTGTTATGTTTATAACTCTTTCCGAAACGTGATTGCTAAGTCTTTGTTACACATCGTTGGAATACATGAGTTTGTTATTTAGCCCACAAACAATTTCAAAACTCAAAACAACATTTCAAGATCGACCCAAATAGACGCAGTGAATTGCCTTAAAATTTATTGCTTTGATGGATTTTTGCAATTATAAAGGATTGAAACATTACCAGTTCCTTCAATGGCCGTACCAGTTCTTACCAACCCCTGTTTGCGAAGTGCAACTTCTTATCTTCCAAGTGTTAACTTTTTACATTTCATGGGCTCAATATCATATTTTTCTAACCTTTTGCGTTCATCAGTGTTATCTGTAGTAATGTCTTCAGTCATGCCTCATGTCAGTCCTAGTTGCTTTTACATGGAGCCAGTCCCATTCAAGTTTAGTTTAGAAAAAGTTCCGGCCCTGACAAAATCGTGGAAGCTTTCTTCAGTAAACCTTAACATGATAAATTCCTGCAATGGTAAAGTAACGCCGAAGTTTGGACGAATGCCGCATGCGATTGATTCTCTCATATTAATTGGTTACTATTTACTCGAGAGGAGTTGAGTTTCTCAAACAAACATAATTTTAGCAGGTACAATCCGCGTATTTATTTATTCACCTTAGACATTACAGTAGGTCCGCAATTTTCCTTCAGATAAATTTTGTGACTTCCGCAAAAATGGCAACCATCGCGAGTCATTATTGAATCCTGCATGGACATCTACTTATTGTACATCAATAAAATATGGTACCTGTTTAGAATCAGGCATGGTTGGTGTTGGTGCACCATGGAGATTCGATTTATATAAATAGATTGGAGATTGGAGAAGATACAATTTCATGGATGGAAGGGGTTGAAGCTGTCGTGTTAGTGGAGTGGTAATGGAGAAACAAAGTAGGAAAAAATACTTACAATTTTTAGCGTACAGAGTAAGTAATTCGACCTATGTCTGAGTTTTGAACCTTCTCCAGACGACTGGGACTCAAATGTATGCATTCCTGCTTTTCAACGCTGTAACGTCTGAGAACACAAATCGCCTACCTACAGGAAAAATTTATGCTTATGCGAAAATCATTGTCCAAGTCCAATAATTTCATATGTACGTATTTACTATTTTTTTAAATGTAGTGACCCCAACTTTAAGTGCTGGCACTTCCCCCCTCTCCTATTGGTTGACAAGTCAAAAGTCTTTAGACCAGCTTTAATTTGCTATTTAGTAGGGTAGTTGGACCATAATACACAACAGCTTTCAAACAAACTTCTTAGATATGACACCTACATTCATTGAAGTTGGTTGTTGGTAAATCCAACCGCTTGTAACCTTTCTAGTATAAGTTTTTTGTATGCATTGTAGTGTTTGTTGGTAGAGTGATATGACAATCCTGTCATACAAGCAAACATTAAGTAAGGTAAAGCATCATGTAATGAACACAGGAGGTGCATGCATGCACATATCATGCTTCCCGGAATTCGACATCAAGAAATCAAATCTAAACTTAGAGCTAATCAAGAAGACTTACCTGGATAGTTTCCAGTTATATTTATTGTCATTACGTACTGTTTAAATATATCAAATGATTGACGCGAAACAATTAAACTAGAATAATAATAATTCTTTCAAGTATTTTCAGACATTATTCGTGTGTTCCATTTTCTAGTATTTATCAAACCTAAATTATTGACTACGAATTTGCGGCACGGAGGATTATTTTGAGTATCATATAATGAAGTTATCAAACTACTTTAAACATAATATGCACACATACAGAAAATCGTTACAACTCACTTGTCCTACTGGTTGGGCTTTAGGCATAAAATCATGTAGAGTTTCATCGGAGTAACGTACGAAACAATGCTTTAGGAACAAGATTCCTAGCTACATCACTGGTTCTCGCAGCAGAACGTAACAATGGAGGCTGCGAAGGAAAAAAACCGTGAAAGTTTACTCTGGATAATAGGAAGGGAAAAAGAAGGGATTACATGTAGCCCTCATAATACGTAATTTCAAGACTCTACAAGTTTACATTGCAATCAGACCGATAATTTTGAACGCGAGGTTGAGGAAATTTGCTCCGTTAAATTCCCAATGTATCAACAACATAGAAAAGCTCCTCACCGAATAAAAATGAGCTTGAAAAGTTAGTCTGGTTGAAACTAGTCTTTCAGGTTGTGCAGGATGCATTCCTCAAGCATATCGAGAGTCGAGAGCAACTACAAGCAAGGAAAGCATTTGAGATTACAATGAAAATTTCTAAGTCGAAAAGATTTTACACTTGAATCTAATACTCCCAATAGAGCGATTGTATATTACGTTGCTGTACCACCTATTCATATTAACATATATTTTAGTTATCATTGTCACCTGTCTTTCCTTGGGATTCTTTCAACAGCAGACTCCATGTAAGGTGTACAAAAGTTCCAATCCAATGTCAAATATTGTGTTTGCAAATATCTCCGCAGTTGACTTGCACATTAAGGCTAAAACAAGATGAAAATGGCCAAGCAACCCATAAAAACCCGCACTGATATATTGAACGGTGTTAAAGTCATCTTAATTTTTTATCCTGATGTTTACCAAGAATTCCTTGTTTGTAACAGTCATTTATAATGTAGATATGCTCCTATTTCATCGCATTACCATTGGAGTTCAACATTTTCCGCACACAGAACTCAACTTGTCTTGTATTCAAACAATCGCAGTATTATTTATTTAATTAAGTTGAAGGCACATCATCAATAGTCAATTTGGCTATTAGTTGTACAGATCCGAATTAAGCTGGACAATGTTTTGCATCATGGTCAGTTTGGCTCACTGCTTATTTATGTAATCTTCAGCTCAATAGTTATCGTTTTGTAGGAAGGAGTATGTTATGAGTTTAGCATTGATGATGACCAGTACAGCATACACCAACAACTTTACACATAAATATGATTCTGATATTCTGAACAAAACAGAAACGTGTTGTTTGTTACGTAGCAAAATGAGATCATAACGGGGAATGAACCCGGTAGCAATAAAACATAAAAATGGTTGCAAAACTTCAACCAAAAGGTCAAAAAATCATAAAAGTGCAACCTTTCCAGAAACACTCCCCCCAGAATCATAACAAATACGAAGCAACGACAAATAATCTACAACTGTTTGAGTTCTGCTGTGAGTGAGTTTTTCTGTGTATGCAAGACGACTTATTGCGTAGTAATGGAAAGTGAAAACCATCACAAAAAAGTCGTGTCGTGAGTTGGCTTACTAGGCCGCCTACTCCAAACCTCTACCAAAGTTTCCATTACCAAAAGTAATTCAAAAGCAGGCGTCGTCTTTTAGTCTACACTCTTGGGCTGCCATCTACTGACGCTGTTTCCACAGGAGGGGATGAGTGATGAGGTCAGCTGACAAAACTGGCAGCACTGTACACGCGTTTTTACTATGAGTGACGAACGCTTTGTTTCGACGACTCGCAAAACTACCACCACCACCGCACGATGCAGCATCATGTCGGCTTCTTCGACCACGCTCCACGTCTTTAGCTACCTTGTTCGATGTTGCATGAATGGAGATGAGTATAAAACATGGAATGCTAAACTTAACTTCAAGAGCATTGCATTGCACTAATAAAACTTGGCCTGGCCAACTTCGGTATGAGATGTGAGAGTGAAAATCGCCCAATGCAAGTTGTTAAACTGCGTCGTATGCTCACGGAAGAAACAAAACAGCCAGCTATCGAGAATCACACGTAATTAAAAGAGGGACCTTCCTTCTGCGCGCCAGATGATCCAAGCGTAGAAAACTCGGTCTCGATAGATGAAGACACTGTTGCTGTTTAGCTAGTTTTTGAAATGATTAGTTGTTGCCAGTTAAAGTTCAGTATAATCTCAGTTAAATTAGCATATGTTTGATAATTTGGCATTCCTCTCAAGCAGTCTCCTTACGTTTTTGTGTCATCTTTTCAATACTAAGTTTAGCTGATGAAAAAAACTTAAATTTTCTTATTTTATTAGATAAATTATAGTAATCTGTCATAATAACTGTAGGATAATCATAGATCCTATAGAGTAAATACCTTTGAAATGGTACTCTACTCTACTTACAGCTAGCTTGTCGGTGGTCGGTCCATTGTCACTGAGAGTAATTTTCTCCAGAATGAATCTGGAATTGGGAAGGAACGTGGGGTTTCTGTTTCTGGATTGCGTGAAATACGGTTCTAGTTTTGCGTGGAATAAGACTAATATCTTTCTTTTCTCAGATCACCCTCATCGCAATCGTCTTCATTTTAGTTGAAGTTCATAAGTATACTCCACCTCACATCAATTGTTCTGTGTTTTTAAAATCTACATCCAGTCCCGTGTGTTTATTTCGGCTGATAGGACGAACAGTACGTTTAACAAATAAATTCGGAATAACATTGTTATCAAATACAAAAACACAAAATAAATATAACCTCCAAAAATGGTTTTCTTGTACTTGCATTTATACCTCATAGGAATCATGCACATTTAATACGAACAAAAAATTGACTTCATTTATATCATTGAATGACATTTAAACATGCATTCATAAAAGTAACTTCATGAATCGAAAACAGTGAGAAAAAATGTATCGAAAAACAAACAGAAATCAGTGAAAACGGACTTTTCTACGAACACAAATGCCTACGAGTGGCGAATGGGTGGCGAGTGGCGAATACTCGTGCAGAAATTTTGTAAACAGTTCCATTCTACCAGTTGGAGGTCACACACCGGCCGCTCAGTTTCTTGAACCGTCTCATAATCTAGTTCAAACAAACCTTTCCATTTGGATATAAAAAGGAAAATAAGAATGGTCAAGAAAAAAAACGAAAACGTTCCGATGATATTGGACAGTGACTGGTTGTGACATGTATGAAATTGAATTAAGCTACATCATTGGTGGAAGAAATTAAACAGTCATGTTATTAGACTGGTACACATTTAAGAGAAAATTATTGAATTGTTGGGTGAGGTGTAAGTAGTCGGTGAAAGATTGGAAGTAGCTCCCTAGAGTCAACTTCACAGCTGCATGGTGATTTGTCGTGTTCAGTGGTGAGGAGGTGCTTCCTCACGTGATTTTCGAAGTTAAGGTGTGATCGTGGCCATGCGACTGCTGAAACCGTCATGGTTGCATCATGATGGGAACCCAATTTTTTCAATTGATATTCATCCTGATGACACGAGAATTGTCACAGGGGGTCAAGGCAAGTATTTCACAATTTGGAACTGAGCTGATCACTAAACTTCTCAATTTGGATGGTTACGCCGCAGAAAAATATATTTATCTTTAGTTAAACTTTTGTCAGTATTTATAGATTATATTTGTTAGTCTTGAATTAGTTAATTCAATTATACTTAACCTTTTAGGTAATGACTCCGTCGGAAGGGTTGTCATATGGAACATGCAACCGGTTCTATCGAAAGAAGAAGACAGCAATGTTCCAAAACTTTTGTGCCAGTTGGATCATCACAACGGTAGCTTTTACTAAAAACTCATTGGAAAAATTGAATGGAATAGAGTTATTTCAAGCTCAAAGATTTCTCTTTTTTTTTTATTTCAGCGTGTGTCAACTGTGTCCGTTGGAGTAACTGCGGAAAATTTTTGTGTTCGGGAGGAGACGATCGAGTAATAATAATTTGGAAGTTAGTATCAAAATACTCAGGAAATGTAAATAGTTCTTCCTCTATACAAAACACTGCATTTGGAAAAACGAATTTAGAACAATGGAAAACTTCCTCTATGTTAAGAAGCCATACCGGTGATATTTTACATTTGGCGTGGTCCCCAGGGGACCGTTACCTTGCTTCGGCGTCTGTAGATAACACAGTGATTGTTTGGGATGCCCAAAATTTTCCTCAGTTGGTCACAGTTATAAAAGGCCACGACAGCTTGGTGAAAGGAATCACGTGGGATCCAGTTGGGAAGTACTTAGCTAGCCAGTCGGATGACAAGACGCTAAAAGTGTGGCGAGTTTCTGATTGGGAACTGGAGCAATCTGTTCGGGAACCTTTTGTAGAGGTAAAAAGAACCATTAAAACCACGTTTGTTATGCGTATTATAAAGTTTTGATCTATTATGATTCCATTTCCGTAGTGTGGTGGAACAACGCATGTTTTGAGATTAGATTGGTCGCCAGATGGCCAATATCTTGTGTCCGCCCATGCAATGAATGGGGGTGGGCCAACTGCTCAAATAGTAGAAAGGACAGAATGGAAAGTAGACAAGGATTTTGTTGGACATCGAAAAGCTGTAGTTTGTGTGGTAAGTTAGTCACCGTTAAGTTGGTCTGATGTATAAAGTATGTTGGTCATTTGTTTTTAATTGTTTGTATATTTTTTTTTAAAAGAAATTCAATAGAAACATTTTGCATGGACGGCAGAAACATTGTTGTGTAGCGCTTGGCTCCAGGGACAGATCTGTGTCAATATGGTCTACCGCCTTGAAAAGACCTTTGGTTGTGATCAAAGATCTGTTTACGAATTCCGTCATGGATATTTCTTGGTCTTCCTGTGGTACTATAATGATGGCATGTTCCTGGGACGGAAGTGTTGCCGTGGCGCAATTCTCATGGAATGAAATCGGTCAACCCTTGTCTATTGAAGAAAAGGTGATAGGCAAATATATACGCTAATCCTATAAAGTAGGGATTTTGTTCACAGAAAATTAATAAAACGACGTGTAAGACCATTCTTTATCCGTCGTCGATGCTTTGCGTTCTCCCATACTGGGTCCACTAGCGGATTCTAGTAAACTTACTAGTGAATTCATATAAATGATGGATCGTCAGTATGTTGACATGACAATTGGTTGTAACAGTGGTTAATTAAATTAATTTAGCTTGTTTGTTATAGCCTATTTAATTCAACAAATTTAACTCTTAAGTCATGTTACAGCGTTAAAATCTTTTTAAGGCCAATAATGATATATCTCTTTAAATGAATAATAGACATGTTGTAACCGCTACTCTCCGCTGATAGTTTCTTTACAACAACTAACGAGGTTACTTCACAAACGGTTCGACGTATTTCCGACCAAAAAGACAAACATACACTTTTTAGCATGCCAATTACGATACGATGGTGTTTGACAAAGTCACTAATGTCTCAAACGGGCCAAGTATTAGGGGATTGAACGCACTCAACTGCCCTTATGAAACTTTCAGCATAGGATTAATCTGATTAATTGTTTTTTTAAATTGACAAAATTATTAAAAGTGCCGAAAACGTATTTTCCACAATAACAGAAAAAAAACTGCTTCAAATTCGAAGAAACGTGTCACAGCGTTTTGAAAACTCATTTAGTTCGTGTTGCTAGAATCCCTTATCAAGAGTGCTTTAGAAGACAGGTTGTGTACTTTCAGTCGCTTACCACTTCCACTTCCATTGTTTGTTAATTTTCTGATCGGAAATATGTTGAATCGCTCATGAATGAAATAGCCCCGTAAGATCTATGAATTTCACGTCATCTGATGGGTTGCACATTGGTTCTGTGGTGGGAGCTCTCTCTAGCCTATAGAAGCGATTCCTTGAAGACAAATCGATGGAAAGCCTTTAAAAGAGTGTCATGTAGTTTTTGCGTTAAAAATTATATTTGTGATTTGAACTTAATTTATGTGTGATAAAAGCATTATAATTTAATGCTTAACTCCCGTTAGTGATACTCAGGCTCAGCGAAAAAATCCCTAAATCGTCCGAGTGCCGACTCTCAACTTTTCAAACCGATTTCTACCGGTATGGCGGAATTAATTAAGGCGAAAGTTAATCACATTCATTTCGGTTTTACAGGAAAACTTTTTCCATAAAATGTACGGAAAAAGTGCAACTACTACAGAAGGTTGTGAGATCATCCAAAACTTGGAAGTATTCTTGGCCAAAAATAACGCATCCGATACTCTTGCTTCATCACAATTAAAGCCCGCCGACGCCAACGATACTCAGTCTAATAACAAGCCATCTCCACAACTAATTAAAGGTCCTACGGACAAGCAAATCGAAACAAGGACAGCAGATGGAAGAAGGCGAATAACCCCCAAGTTTCTAATTACACCCACTGATGGCGAGGAAGTTTCGCCTCCAAAAAGGTACGTAATCACAGCCTACTATCCAAGTGTCAAGCTGGTATTCAATGTCTGCTTTCAGGGAATTTTCTCTCTCTCCTGAGAGAATTTATAAATGAAATATGGAAGTTCCCTGACCATGCTAAGGATATAAGCGCCATGTCGTATATGAGGATCGGGAGTTACTTAATTTTAACGTGTAAAAACAGTAAATTAATTATAAAATAATAGTAATTATAAAATATTAGAATAGAAAAAGAATACAAAAGAAAATATAAGTTCAAACCCCCACTTAGAGAAAATAGATCATAGCCCGGGGTTTCAGTTATCTATTTTAGTTCTTCTCTGACCACGTTGTCTATTTTTGAAGGAACTTTTAGGGGTCATATGGAAATTAAAGGTTTCCTCAGCATGGCTAGGGAGCTTCCTTATGTGGCATATTCCTTATAAGTTTCGTCATCATAGGGAGGAAAGTTCCCTGAAAGCAGTCTTTCAAACAAAACTGTTAATTGATAATTAATTCTCAAGGAAACTATATGGATGTTAGAATCAATCATTCCATCAGACATTTTCCTTTTATATCCGTAAAGACATGATGAATTCGTGAGCGATCATAATGCAGAGTTTTGAAAGTTCCACGTGTTAAAAATCTGAGGTTATCAGTATTGGTTTTGACGCAACTCTGTTGACGAATTCCCTTCACATCAGAATTATAATTATGATGATTCATGACATGATTTGTACCGCATAAGTAATATTTAAAGGTTGCATTTCCAGTCTAATGATAAGCGAATTCTATCTATCTTATAATGCATCGTAGTTGGTATTCCTACCAATTGGCATACGGGAGTTATATATTTGAGGAATCGCATCGTCCCAAGAATGTTGTAGACATACCATGAATAGTTCTTCTGTTCTTATTTCAAGCCACACCCCCAAGTACCAGCATGTTTTAGGCTTATAAAAGGAACTTTGATGATGCCAAGTCGTCTACATGAGTTTATTCTGTGGGGGCATATACGTATCACGTAAACCGGCAACGATTTTACATTGATATGTATAGACTTGTTTCTTGGCGGTTCTCTCGCTATATAGATACTGCTCTTGAACTTAATGTAGAGTTCAGCAAGCCATAGGCACTCCACGATTTGCATGTACCTGTGTACAATCCATACTATCGCCTCTCATGAAACAGTAAGCCTGTCGTGAACAATCGATAAGCTACTTTTAGGTTTTAATCATTATCATCTAATTTTGCTTAAGATAACTAGGAAAAAGTGAACTAACTGCAGTTTGCATGGGAGACGTATTGGTGCTAAGAGGGTGAGAATTAAGAGCTTAAAGGGGGTGTCATGAAAGTTAGAAAGATAAGGTATCAGATGGCTAGGTCTACAGAAGTACAAAGAAAGAAATTGAACAATGTTACGAATCAGCAATCAAGCTTTTCCATAAATAGTGGTGAAGAAGAGAATAATTGCAGTAGTGCTGATATTAGTGATTGTGTCATTACAAATCAAGTTCGCAGAAATAAAGAGGGGTATGTTTAGTATGGATTGCAATAACACTTTTTTTTTTACAATTTTACCATTCATGTTTGTTTTGTTTCAGCGAACAAGCGATTTTTATGCAAGTGAAATGCAAAGACGACGCCGTGACAAATAACCAGGATCCTGGCCAAGATTGGCGTAAGAATATGGTGTCGGGCATTGAGAATGTGAAAGGGTTCGGAGAATCAACTGTCAATACTACCATCAAGGGGAATGGCCAGATTGGAGAAAAAGGGGAGGAGAACGGTACTACTAGCTCTAGTGAAAACTTAGAAAGGGTCAAGACTGTCGGTAGGAAGGGAGATTCTGTGGCAGAATGGGACGACAAGTCGAACCATAGGCTGGTAAATGGAAACGGAATGAAGCATGTAAGCTCCACCGGGGAAAGTGGCGATGATAGTAGAACGAAGACTGATGATGGAAGCGGTGGATGTGTGTCAAAGGAAGAAATTGTAAACAAATGTACCGATGACGATAGAAATAACTTAGACGCCATGGAAGTTGATGTTGAGGATGCATATAACGGGGCAAGTGTACTGAATGGAACTGTAAAAGATGAGAAAAATGGAACTGGAATGAAAGCGATAATCAGTGAAAATCGAGCTCAAACAGGTATGAACGAGACTGAAGATAACACACCAGCTATAGCAATAATAAACAATTCCGAATCTACAACAGTATCAGTATCAAAAAAAGAAGTATCTCCTGAAATTTCCATATCCGCTGCTGGCACCACCGGCACTGTAAATATGATCGCTGTGCGGAAGAAAAATAAAAATGCCCCCGAGGAGGTAGCTAAACCAGTGAAAAAGGTTAAGTTAATCACAACAGGCTTAAGTTCTAGTGCGACGAAATCGTCAAATGAAACAGAGATCTCGAAAGGACCAAGTATTCAAGCAAATAGTGCACCATCATCAGTACTTACAGGAGTATCTCTTGCTCCACCTACACGGATTGTTGTTTCCGGAGCGTCTCCGTCGCGCGCAGAATCTACTTCGAGACTTCACAACCGCTTACCTGCAATAAGGGCAGAAACCGTGTTTAATCAACAAGTAAACGTTAATGCTGATTGCAGCTATTCGTTACAAGTAACCAACCATTTCAAGCGACCTGATGGGCTGTGTCACCAGCTTGTTTGTACACACTCTGCAACATCATTGCATGGCCTGGAGTGGACACTGTGCACGGATGCTCCCATATGCGCCGTGACAGGAGACGGGCATCGGATTGCAGTTGTATGTGAAAACGCAACAGCTCATGTACTCGATGTAAAAGGGCGTTATGCGTTCCCTCCGATCATGTTGTCCGGCCAACCAAGCAAAATTCTTTTACATGGGGCGTTCTTGGCTGTTATTACAGCACGGGCTTTGGTTCACGTCTGGAATGTACACTCCAAGTCTGTTGTGTTGAAATCAGAGTCTCTGGTTCCTTTGCTTACTCACACAGAAACAGATAAAGGTATTTGCAATAAACGCTAACATTTATATTTTCCTTGTTTTCCGTGGAATCAGCAATCTTTTACAAACTACTTTCAATGATCTTTGCATAGATCGGACATTGGATGTTTCAAGAATTCAAGTGGCTGCAGGCGGCCTGCCTATCATAGTCCTCAATACGGGAAAAACGTTTATGTACAGTGGAGACTTGAATACGTGGTAAGTTTTGATACTGCCCAAGTAAAATTCATGCCAGACACCTGGATGTTAGTCGGATTTGAGAGTTACAATGAAATCTTTGTTGTTCTAGGTTCCTAATATCAGATCCTCGGGGACTTGTGTCAGCACCTATCGCGCTTAATTCACTGGACCAATCACTTTCTAGCCGTATGGCACTGTTTTCGAACGATGGAAGAATGAGAACTAAACCGGAACCTGCAATAATATCCCATATTAAGTTGAAATTAGCTACGTGTACCGAAATGAAAAACCCCGATGGAATGAAACAGTGGATTATTGCCTTGGCAAAGTCGCTTGCAACTCAAGGCTTAGAAAAGGAACTTCGACAGTTGTGTGATGATCTCCTGGGACCTACACATTCTTCAGCTAAATTTACAAATAATTGGAAGCCGAAGATAATTGTAAGCCCAGTAGATTCTATTTCATTTCAGTACTACTTCAAATTGTTGAATTAATGAAAAAAAAAATTCTTTAAAGGGACTGGTTGATAAAAGAGAACTGTTAAGAAGGATCTTGACACTTCTATTAGAAGATTTGAAGTACCAGGATCTTTACTGTGAATTCGATGAGATGCTGAAGGAAGTCGAGACTCAAAGTGAGATGGATGTGGGGATCACATCTTGACGTTAAAACGGATAGTTGATAATAGGTCTATGCAAATAATGTGTTTCTTTTTCATCCGTCTTGTAATACGTGTTGAGAGAATACACAACAATTGTGATATTAGGATAGGATTAGATTTTATACAGCGTCTTCTAGGTCGCATATTGACCAATTTGTAATTAATTCTAAGAGAGATTCTTTAAATGTTATATCTTGTTAACCCCGACGGATATAGCAATTATTCAAATAATGATCTCTTATGAGTAATGGGGACAAATTAGTAACAATTTCTTGGGACACTTTTTACTGTCAATTTAATTCAAAACATTCTCTTGAGTTGTTTAATTAAAACCTAAATTCATTTTGAAAATTTTGTGTACCTTTTATGTATAACCCTAGGCTGTAGGTTTTTATTTGTAGAAAAAGGTGGCTTTTGTAACTGCCAACATTGAAGACACTCGTTTAAATGAAAGCCAAAGCCAAATTGTGGCCTTTCGTTGCCCAAAAAAATTTTCTTGAGTTCGTTTGCATTTAGTTTCAATTTTTGGCTGGTTCGAATTACTGCATCGTTAAGAAGCAAAACAATAAATAATTTAATTACTGCTATTTTATTCATGTTGAAATTGAAATTAAGTTCAAGCACAACTCATGTGAAGTGTGAAATTTCTCGTCCATGTTAAATTCTAACCAAGAAATGATTAGAGATAAGAGTGCGTTAATTATGTGTTTGAAGAAACTCGAAAGATTCGGTAAAATTAAACAAAAGATACACCAATCTTCATTCTACGGATTTGTTGTGATCATTTTTCAACTTGCTAGTTATTTGCATGCGTCGGCAGCGCATCAGATGCATCGGATTTCCCGCACGGCGCCATAAATTTCGCTGGTCGATAATTACTTGTTGATAACCAGCAGCGAGGAAAAAAATGTATCAATGTCTTTTTTGAATTATTATCATCGCCCTGCTAAGAAGTAAAAGAACTGCATTTCCCCTTTCAATACGGCGGATCACGACTGTCGATGTCTTTTCCTAATAAAAGTATTTATAATGACAGAAATCATGTTTGTTAGCAATATAGCAATGCAACAATTAGATATTCCAAGTCTTTATGATACGAGGTTCGGAGCAAAAGAATGACTCATTACTCGCGCTCTAATAGGTCTATGACACTCCATGCATCTACTTGCGAACTGGAATAAGCGGCGAGCGAAATTTTTGTTTCCCCTCTGTATACTTTGATGCATGCATGCTCCAATGTCCCATCATCCTAAACCATGCACCACGTACTTGTTATATTGATGTCGACAAGTGCATCTGTTGATGCAGCCCCATGGCTCCCAAAATATAAAACTGCAAGAAATGACTGAAAATTCAAATCATTTTTAATATGATATTTGAGAAGTAATGATGGCAAGCTAAGATTTCGCGTACTATCCCGAAATCATTAGAAATAGTAGATTCGGATTTTTATGATGTTTTAAATACTTGCAGCAACAGCCGAATAAACCAGAGAAGAAAGGATATTTTCATCTTGGGGTTGAGTAGGTGAGGGATATGTGGTGTTTAGGGATTAAAGATGCACAAGTGGAGTTTTGTGTGTGCAGAAGATACGAAACTGAAGATCCTCAGCTGAAAAATAAAAATAAATGATACTCGCATTCCCATGCATGGATTTTAAGCGTATGAAATGTATATGATGATACGCTAATAATGCCTAAAAGTGTAACGCATTGTGGAGCTAGGGGATGTTATGAATCTTTTTGTAACCCAAAAGTGTCTGCTTGTACTGCAAACACAAAAAGTAGCATAGGCAGGGAAGAGTGCAAAGAAAAAATCGTTATAATTGTACCTTAATTGTACATATAATTTTGTGTATGTTTTGAAAGATTGCATGCTAGGCGTCGTATCTCGAGTTTCAGTGACATAATAATAGTAACCTTGCTATTGTCCCTTGTTATGGAAATTGTTATTTTATCCATCTATTGCTTTATCTATGTATAATAGTATGTACATAATGTATTCAATTGATAACGTGTCTGTGTTTTGTTTTGTGTGAAAAAAATACATCATTTGAGAAAGAACCTTTGGAGGAAACAACACTCCGCGTGCATACAACCATTAACTTGGAAGGATGCATAACGGAACAGCCAACGGTGTGTATTAGATAACATCTGTGCATAAAGGGCATGCTATCTGGAAGAAAACACAGATGGGACTAATGGCATGACACAGACTAAAGTGTATGTGAATAAAACGAAAAAGTGACCATAATTGGTTGACAATGTATCAGTTCCTTATGCTTCTTTCGTTTGGTCTGATTGTGCCTTCGTTTTGTTAACTTTTGTCTGTAACGGTCTGTATGTTATGCATAATATAAACATAACGCCGAACCAAAATAAACTCGCACAAAATTTCAATGGTTCATTATTTTATTGTGATCACAGTGTCATGGTCCTTTGTTAAGGATTCAACATTTTAATCATGCGAAAACTTGAGCATATACTATCTAAACTGTGACAGGTGCTGTATGGTAACTGATGTAACCTTGCTTCTAACAACGAGTATGTTCCCATTTCCTTACCCAATGCACTCTAATGCTCAAGTAAGAATTTTGACTGGAAATGTATATCTTGGAGTTTAAACATATTATTTCCGGTGTAATTCCAAAATGTTTGTTATGTTTTTTGAAAGTTGTCATCTTTCGGAGTCTGTGCCTAGCTAACCAGAGCATCGAGATTGCTAGTTGGAGTCACTACTTTACGTAGAGCCAGTGCAATAATTTGCAGTAGCCAAGAGATCAGTCCTATTACATCTGACAATATATAAATCACTGATCAGTTCATTTTTAATGGTGTACGATTGGTCTTCACCAACGTGTATTTGAATAAAATTTAGACACAACGCCTCGGGCGAGAATGACATACATGTCAATTTGTGTTTTCACCTTTGTTATGATTTAGCCTCAACAAATTCCTCTTTGGGTTAGTGTGCCTTTTCCAACTCGTCGTTAGATTCATTACACATTGGCAACTTTCCTAATATTTCCACAATTATGGCTCAAATCGACTGCTCTTTTGCTGACTAGTAGTTGTGAAATGTGTTCATACATGTATGTATCTAATACATATGCTATTCTACGATTATCATTCACGTTTTTAATTTAAAATTCAACAAGTGGTTTGATGTAGTTGTGAAGTGCAAAACACTGTAATACCCGACCTGCAAAGTTCATTGAATAAAAATTCATTTCACAACCATATCAGTTCTGAGTGACTTCTCCATACATTGGAAACTTAACTTTGCTTAGCAAACAGTGATGACAAGTACGTAGGACAATAAGTATTGAAACATTATCGGTTGTAAGGACAACACAGCCTACGCGCAGGAAATTGGAGAAACACTGCTGTTAAGGTAAAGTTACAACCTATATATAGAAATGTATTCCCAGTCATGCAGAATATTGCCAGTCTTGATATGCGAGCTGTGCTAAACTTGACTGACACAGTAAAATATTTATGACAGAATTAGATCTTGCATGTACGCTCCTATCCGTCGAAGCTGGTTTCATTAATAGAATAGTTATGTCGTCTTTATCTTAGCCATTATGTTAGCTTTTGAAGGCTTCCTGTGTGCAGTTTAAAACAGGGTATAGGGATATTGATAGGTAGAGTGACTGAAGTTAATCTATACACACTCAACGTAGCGTTGTAGTCCTCGGAAATGTACGCAAAATGGAATTATCTAGCTTACCACAAGAGCAGTACTATTTCGAGTAAAGTGCTAAGTATGTTGTTACAACCGTAATTTTATTACCAATGTGTGGTGTGTGTACTATGCGGGCGGAGGACAACGACTGGATAATTCGGTTATATTCGGGTTTGGTAACGAAATCATATTTTTGTCAAACTTTCCTTTTGTTCCTGAGCGAACCGTATCGTGATAGCCATAAAAAATTGTCCATTCAATTGAAAATACGTAGTTTGATTTTCGCTAAGCGTAAACTCTGTGGATGAATATTATGATGATTTTGTGAAAGCTTTGTATCTCAACAATCTATGTATCGTGCACTTATTTTTTTTCTTTGTATTTCGCTCCTGCTGCTGTTCCTCCAACCCACGCAAAAATCCAGAGAAAATGGCAAGAGATGATGATAATCCCCGTTTTCTTAGGTATATAGCATAATAGGTTGGAATGAAAAACAGGGACAGAGTAGAAAAAAAAAATCATTTTCCGTAATGCTGAATGTTCATAATACCACAAACACAGCACCACTCTGTTTGTTCGCTCAAATAAGGAAAGACAATAAAAAGGAGACGATAAGTAGTATAAGCCAGCCAGAACAATAACCAGGAGAAAATGGGAAATTAAAAGGAGATGTTACATAAGAGTACTTTAGATTTTTATTCAACCTACTAGTCCGCATGCATTTGCAAACGAGCTTTGAACACTTTTATCCACCCACGCCTCCTTCTTCCTTATCCTGGTTCATATTTTTCGCAACGCGAAGCGTTTTCAAGAGTTTACTTTCACTGTGAGTTTACAACTTACATTTGCATAACTTGATTAGGAGCAATATTACATATTACACTGAAGCGTATCCGTGCCGTTTTTATGCTAGTGAATGTATACATTCAGAATGGAGTTTCTCCACACGCATATAAATTACAGTTTAGCCAATTCATACATTCTACAATTCCTAAAACTGATTTAAAAACGAACAAGTTCGTTTATGAATGGATCGTTGTAACACTCACGATGCATGAATGGAACTATATGAATGGGTGACCTCGGCTTGGAGTATAAGAAGCAGTGAAACAATCTACCTTCCGCCATGGACACACTATAGGCAGCGTCGTCGTTGCAAGTTGCAAGCATATCAGCATATACGCCCTGTGCATTTAATGTTTTTGTGTGTGGGCGTTAGGGTAAATAAAACTGATGCTTCATATAGAAAAAGCAAACCGCGTGGAAAGACTCTTCTTCGAAAGAAACTATGTCATAGAATGCTCTATTATGTTACAGAAGAGGAATAAAGTTCACTAAATAATCACAGTTGAGCTTAACTAAAAACGCTGGAAAGCTTCCAAATTGCTATTTAGTTGCGTGGATTGTAAACATGTACTATAAATACTGTGTACATTAACCGAAGGTGGCTAGTGCTATTGAATTTACTTTACATGTCATGTCCAGTCGGTTTAAATAACAAAAGGTTGTTATGCATTTTTAAAAACTCGTTTACTATCAGGACTATCTGGATAGTATCCATTTCCAAAAGTTCAGTACCTTGTTGAATTTTACTTCATTTCCGCTGTACAATATTGCAACTATAAGTCATATTTGGTAGCGTCAAATAATTTCTAAATGTATATGGTTCCTAACTGTTCTGGTTTCGATCGTTCAGAATGTTATAGCAACACCGACAATTCCTGACCTCCAAAAATATCCCGTCAATCATAAATTGACAAATAGTAGAAAAGGATGCAGAGTCATTTATAACCGTAATCTAAAACAAGTAAAATATGTCAGTTAAGTTTCACGGGGTTTTTCATTCATGGTACGGTCCAGTAGATGATATTTATAATTCACATGACTTTTTTTGTAAAAGTTACGGATTTTCCTATACATAATCTGTTTGAATTGAAAACACAACGTTTTCTTCAAAATGGACATGCCCAAAAGGTACTTGTACCTTCCGATGTCAGCGTATATCGATCATTTGTTCTATGTATAAAGAACTCTACAAAGATCGTTTCAACATCATCTGAAACAGGCTTTCCAACAAAGTTATTACGTTTCCTGTTCCTAGTCGTCATTCGGTCGATCTTCCCACGAAGTCTTTCGCTCTACAACGATCTCGGTTATGAATGCAACAAGAATACAGCGTTGCTAAAAATTGTTTTCTACACGCTCTTTTTACGATAACGTGGTTGTGGTATGTAACCCAATTGCTTAGCGTTCCTATGGAGTTTCAATTATGCTTTTTCATCATACACTACTGCTTCTATCTATTAGATCCGGTTATGCTATTAAACAAGTTTCAGTATACATATCCATCACTTTTACTTTTAACTTAAACATAAGCGATGCAATTTCTCGAAATTATCACAATATCAAATTGTTATAGGACCAATGGGAAGGTATATACGAATTATTATCCATGTGCATAAAACATTGAAACTGATAAATCCGTAGTATAAACGACATCAACTGAAGTAATTTTTTTTTTTAACTGAATAAAAGTAAAAGTATGAAGGATGTGTTGGGTGGAAGGAGACTTTCACGTACATAAACTTATTGTTAGTTCAAAAATATAAAATGAAAGGTGGAGATGCGAATGTGTAGCTTGTATGTAGGTTGTTTTCCGAGTTGCATGCATAATTTTCATGGGCTTCACGTAGAATTGAGCGAAAAGCGTTGGATTCCTCCAACTAAAACCGATAGAGAAGAAGAAACTTGAATCACACACTTGTACTAGTAAGGAGAGCCGTTGTGCGGGTTGCTATGATGAGGTTTGCAATGTTACCGTTTTTCTCTTTTGCGGCGTGAGTACTATGTGGATAATAATGGTAAATTGTGGTGGTGCTGGTTTGATTGGGATGGTGGTGGTGCATTGAGAACGGAGGGGCATTGGAGTGAATGAAGTGAAGAAGTGGAAGTAGGAGAAAGGTCTTCCTGAAAATGCAAAAACCAGTTGTGAGCACACACACAGGAGGTAGAGAGGAAGGCGGAAAGTAGAGAAAAACTCAGCAAAAAAAGTATATACACTCTGTATTCATACTATTGCCCTATTTTTCGTTATATCCGTATTCGATTTTTCATATCCAGGAAAGAACATCTGAGCAAAAATGTCGTTATCGTGATTCATTTATTTACTTGTTCAGAGTAAGTCTGAGGTGAAAGCCTCGCGTAGTCTTACGCTTACCCATCATCACTACGCCGAGACGACTATTACAGAACATTAAATTATCCGTTTCCGCCTTCATGTCACAGTAAAAAACTGAGAGATTTGATTAGGTTGTAAAACAGGTAAAAATAAGTCATTTTTCATTCATTCATTTCTGGGATTGTATTAAACAGGACTGAGGTACAAGCTTGAAATGAAGGGAAAGCAGACCACGAAATAGTAAAGTTAGATTGAACATTCTCGGCGGTATTTGGCTACTCACTCACTCATACTATCGTTCTGTACTGGGGGATAATTTTGTTTTTAATTTTAATCTCTCAATTTTCTGTATTGATATATAAAAGTTGTGCAATGTATTTAGAAGTAATTTAACGGCCTAGAGTTCCCAGTATTGTTGCGTAACTTCGTGTGTTTTTAATTCTTGCGAATGGTGTTGTTTGTATGTTATAGGAATCTACACAGTTGAACTGGACTAGGTACTAGATGAAGACAACGAATACCACTAAACCGAAAAGGAGTGTAAATATGTAATCAATCAATAATTAAAAATCCAACTCTACTTTGACAATCCCCTAGTCCTAACTTAAGGCTAATTTTTTATTAACGAGTGTCAGTTTTTGTGTTGTTTAACGTTCCTATAAAATTAGTGCAACAAGGGTGTGTGTAAATACACTTTCTGGTCGGTACTTCAGTATTATCTCAAGAAATTGAAAACACTACTGATTAAATCTAATGTCTATAAGATAACTAAAAGTAGACGAATGAGGAGCTATGCTAACCAGCAAGAACTCAGTTGCCTGATGAAAGTGAAAGTGTGAAAGCAGCAATACCTTAACTGAAGGCATTGACGATGAGTTCTACTAGTGAAAAACTGAAAAAACCAATGAAATGCATTTGGATTGTGACCAATTATGGACGAGTATATGAAGATTCGGAGCCCACCTGATTGTTAAACCATGTTAAGTGATGAAATCAAGAGAAATGTAGAGTAAGAAGTTTACGCGAAAGTGCCACGTTTTGTGGTGAAAGCAAATCGGTAGTAGAGTTGTTTTTACAAAAATCGTCTAACTATTGTATGCGCCATGGTGTTAAAGTTATGACAGTCTTGACCTGCCAAGAATACAAACGAGTGCGAATGTGTGCATCGTGCGTCGTTTTAAAGGTGCATGTGATAATAAAGATAGCTGCCGGCTGCGAAATACAACTGGCATCGTGAAGGCGACCAAAGTATCAAGCCTGAAAAAGAGGAAGGACGCTGCGGCCAGGAGGGAGAGCCGGAGAAAGAGTCAGGGGGAAGTGCAAAAGACGACGAGATATAAAATCGAATTGCGACGGCGGACGGAAGGCGAGGATTGGGAGACGATGGCATCTCAAAAACCTGTGGAATGGGTATCTTCCCTAATTATGCGATTTGAAGAGCAGGTAAAACAAACTACTTTTATCATTTTCTACTACAAGTGAAATCTTTCGCTGTCCCTTCATTTTCAATACATCATATATGTACAAAAAGGGCGTAGATTAGATGTCAACTGGGGACATTCCAGCATATGGGGTTATTATACTAACTATCTCATTCTTGAGTTTCCATTCCCCTAATATGCATACAAGAGCAGGACGAGCAAAAACAAATATTTGACGGTTGAGGTCGAATTTCTTGATTTGTACCCTCTTTGTTGTACGTATTAATGGCGATGGTTCATTGTTCAATCTGCAATTTTTGTCTCCGGTACAAGAGAGTTATAAGTAATGGACGTGGAGACGTCCAGGTCCAAAGACAGTTGCTATAGGCAAAAAATAATAAAAAAGTAGGGGTAATTGAGAACAACTTAAATTAAAGTGAAAGCACGAAACCATTCGACCAAAACTAAATATCTCTGTAGATATATTTCCGCTTGTGTTCATGTGTACCAGCAATTTCTGCCTCAAGTATGACGAGTTCAACTCATGAAACGAGAAATACAAAGTGAATCAATACGCCTACAAGAACTCATTCATCGCGGTGAATTTGCGGAGTTTTGAAAACAACTGGAGCTCATTTGGCGATGAAAGTGGAACCGTGTGTATACCAAGCAACTGTCCTAACGACCATCAAATAGTAGAGCAGGCATAAAATGTCCTTCTAAGGGACTGTGAGGAATGATAGTTCGCTTATGAGTAAATCAATGTGAACAACATCTCTGTGGTCCAATTAATTTCTTCTGTGAAAAACGTCGGATGTGTAAAATAGGAACATGCATACGAAGTTATTTTAAAACAATTATAATCAGAATGTTAGGTGCAGATAATTTGCATAGAGTTTTCAAAATTTAGTAAAATTGATTTGGATAGTAATATCAGATAACGAGGCGACCCTTAGTTAAACTATGCGGATTATCTCGGTACATTTTATGCCAAGAAGTTGTTCAAGACTAAATGACAAATCAAGCCTTGCCGAAGCAACATTCGAATACGTGCGACAAACAATAAACTAGTCATTGCAAAGTCCACCGATATTTAAAAAAACTGTTGTTCCCATAACCAACTTACTTGATTACAGTTTGCCAGATAAAAACATCTTTTCCAACTTTTTACTCACAAGTCTCTTTTACAGTTTGTTGATTAGAGTTTCCATGCGTTGTCAAAATATTCAAAACGTCATCAAGAAACATAGTATACAAGTCTAGCATGTAATAGTCTTAATTATGTCGAAAAAGTTGCTCTGATAGGGCGATTGTGTGGATCGGAATTGTTTTGCAAGCAATTGGACCTCGCTTACACCCACTGTTGGGAATGGAAAGTAAAGACTATTATGATGATTATGATGAGTAGGATTATGATTCAACTGAACGGGCCCCTTTATACGTCAAGCCACTTCCAGCGCCTCGCTTCTCAATAAAATGGAAGTAAGTGTTACGCATACAGCATCTCGTGACATGCACACCCCTGGGTTCTACAATGAGCTTTCACACAATATGTTAACCTTGTCGGATCGGAGAGATTTTTACATGGATTACCGAAATGTCATACAGGTTTTCACTTAAAAAAGAACCCCTCACCTGATGCGTGTGAATTGTTCGAAGTTTTTGCAAGAAATCTCATCTTTCATACAATTACTATAAAAAAACTCGGTGGTTTTTACAATAAAATTACTATTCGGTGGTTTTTTGCAGTTCTAAATTGATGGTGGTGTGTTTTGTTTCAGCTACCCTGTCGCACAGGTCCGCAGACGACTCATGCACGGTACAACGTGGAGCAAAATAAAGACTGTCTTATCTACATTTCCCATTATCGGTTCTCTTTGGTCATATCAGGACTCACTAAAATCCTGCAGAAAGTCAACGAAACGGTAAGACAAATCAGAGAGATAGAGATTACCTCAAATTAACCGGTAATATAGCAATACTTTGAAGTATTGCATACGTAGATAGATGCTAGAACATGATTGCGTAGAAGATGAATGACATTCCAGTCGTTAAAACTGTTTAGATTGTTCGATACTCTCAGAGATTTTTAGCATCACCCATTCTAACATTGTCGACTTGAAAACCCACTTTTCAAACGCTTTCACTTTATCGTAGTTTCCAAAGCGGATTGGGGTAAAAAGAGACTGCATATGAGTAGGGTCCTTTAAGTCAATTTATCTGTTTATGGAGCGATTTTGTTGTGATTTTCCTTTAGACACAACCAATTGTATCATTAGAGCGTTTAGTGAAACACGGTTCCTCTTGTTGCCGATTTTAAAATTTTATGCTTTGTAGTTATAAGTAAAATGAAACAAGTAGCTTCGTCAGTTTCATTATGCTGTACCAATAGTATAGTTAGTTATATCCGGCTTCGGGGAAGGTTTCAAGAGTTGTACGCAGATATAGCAGTTGGTATCATGAGTTACATTTATTTATCTAAGATGTATTTATCCAGAATATAACAATATGTATGCTTCGAGCAATATTAGTTTTCACTTGACACTCAGTTTTCAATTCTTAGTAGGCGGTTGAAGTAATTTGTCGCATGTTTGTCTCTTGTGTCTTTATTTCATGGGGGTTGGATAAATGAATGCCATCTCTGCAGTTTGTTATCATCTTATCGTCGCAGAGGCCACATGGACCAGATTTTGAAAAGCATTACTACGAGTCCTTGCTTATCGTTATGGACACGCTTGAAAAATGCCTCAGTGGACAGCCCAAGGATACGACCAGGTATGACGAAGCTATGAATGTGAAATTGTTGCTGAGAGAAGTCACACAGTTCATCGGTGAGTTTGGTAGATTAATGACGTTTTATTGAAATTCATTCACATCTGACACTCATCAGTGCAAAATTCGCCCCGTTTCAGATTTACCACCCGAAAGTGCCCAGGTTATTCAAGTGAGGGCTCTAGCTTCCCGTGTTTTGTACGCATTGTCAGTTAACAATTTCAATGCCGTTTTCAACCGAGTCGCTGGCCGCCTCCAGGAGTTGAGCACCACAAATGAGGAGAATCCCGACTACACAGATATTGATCTGATTCAGCATATCAGCTTAGATTTGGTCAGACTCAACAAACTCCTCAATGGTACATAATATGTGTTTATATAGTTGTTGACATTAGTGTTCAAATTATACACAAACATTATACATAGGCATTTCAATTTAACCTTTTCTCTCGTTTTACAGAAACTGTACAAAAGTTCAAAGCACTGAAGAAAGGAGCTCACCTCGTACTCATGAATTCGTTGGAAAGAGCAATATGGAATTGGATGGACAACTACCCCCATGAGTTTGCTGAGCTGCAAAAGAAACCGTGTGAAGAACTAGCCAAATGTTGCGAGTCACTGTTTGAACTTCTCGACAGCTTTGCAGAAAATAATAAACGCCGGGCCGCAGTATGGCCGCTTCAAATAATGCTTCTTGTCCTCTCACCAGTAAGTAACGAGTTATTAGCACATTAACTGTGTACCTGCGAAGACGTGACCACCAAGTTTAAATTGTATTTTTTAAGAAAATCCTCGAGGAGATTGTTAATGCTGACGCTGGCGCCCCATGTTCTCCCCGCCACTGCAAGAAGAAGCAATTTATGGACAGTCTCAAAAAAGCACTGTCTCCACATAGTTCCTCGAAACAGCTAACTGAAGCTGCTGCCGTCACCTGTGTCAAATTATGCAAGGTCTCCACCTACATCAACATACTCGACCGGAATAACGTCGTTTTCCTTCTCGTACAAAATGTATTCAATGATCTCAAGGTATTTACAGCCGCAATTATGTGATAAAAATCCAACTAAGTCATATCAATTATTAGATGATAAAACTCATTTTTTAATTGCCAATATTTGTCTTTACAGATGTTACTATTCAATCCTATCAAACCCTTCTCTAGAGGACAAAGCTATAATTCCCTTGATATCGAACTAATGATCGACTGCTTTGTATCCTGCTTCCGTATAAATCCGCATAATAACGAGCCGCTCAAGGTTTGTCTCAACCCAGGCTCTCCTTCAGTCTACCACTTTGTTCTCATTAGTTCATTGCACAAGTACGGTAACACAGACAGTTCATCAATTTGTGCTTCCGTTTTGATTTGAAGACTGTTGCTTATTTAACAAATTTATATCCAGAATCATCACTCAACCTAGACTGTCATGGTGGCCACAAATTGATATGGTTTACAGTAAATCCTCAGAGCTTAGGGCTATGTTTACAGAAACTCTCAACAAAGTTACCCAAGGATATATCGCACACACTCCATTAAAGATGATTCAGGTACATCATAAATTAACATTCAGTTCTGGATTTTAAATTTATATAATGACATGTCTTCATACTGTGTACAATAATGCACGGATGTAATTTTCCCAAACATGTGAAAGCCAAAAGAAAACTTACCATTTCAAAAGATGAAATCTCTTCATTGCCAAGTGCGTAATTCTGATATTTGAATTGGCTTTCATCTCATTGTGATATTATTATTATTGTTCTTATATGCGCTGCTTTTGAAAAAAATATTTCCTGCTGCAATCACACTGAAAATGACATTTTCGTGGAGTGTAGTTGTGTCAGGTAAAATTCATATTCTCTTCTGCTTTTTTTCACATGTATACAAACATATTTCAACTGTATATATTCTGTTGTGATTTCAAATTCCTTGCTGCTTGAAACGTTTAATTTATACACCTATTTTAGATACGCAAATAATAAATTGTGGCTCAATAAGAAAATGTGGCAATTTATGGAGGCAAAATGAGACAATCGGGATTTCACTGAAACAACTTTACCTCTACAATTTTGCAAGAGCCAATAAATTTTCCTTTGTCAATGTAGACTCATTGTAGACTAAATGTCCGTTTTGTCTGCATATTTTGTCTAGTATTCTTGTAGTGAGCCGTTGCAAATGAATGATAGAGCAAACATAATAAATGTGGATACAT
>JAAXOA010000085.1:0-38966 GCA_036561885.1 Salina celebensis | reverse complement strand
ATTTGTATAACATTGGGTTACAATATAAGCGATTAATTCATTTTGTAATTAGAGGACAAGTTCGTGCAAAAACTATTTACTGCATATGACGTTCCTGTAACTGAAGCTGGTACAACACAGTAAAGTTTTCAAAATTTCATTCTTTTAAAAAATTAACATTAAGTTTCCCCTGTAAATAAGCAACTTGTGTGAGGTAATCAGATAAAATATGATAATAAAATGAATACTATTGCATTCATTTGGGGAAATAGTTTGGATGTTCTGTCTAGCAAAAATGTATATCAAATGCCAATCACCAATCAATTCATTCTAAAAATTTAGTAAGGTGCTGGTACCTTATTGTGCTAAATAAAATACATAGTACAGTAGTCAGAATGCAAGTAAAAAATGTTCAGCAACAACAATTAAGATAACCGCATAGACGTAAACACTAAAACAAGCTCAAAAATGCTGTAAATATCAAGAGAAAAACACCGAAATTTAAAAGACAAACGTTATGATGAAAAATGGTAAATTGGACTTGTGACAACTAAACAAAAGACAAGTAGCTAATATTAGACTTCTATCTCGCTACTGTTCGCAACTTTTAATTTTTGCATTTTCAGCCTCTAATATGATATGCACGAAAATCATGAGATCATATATCCATGGGTCACCAAAATCATAAACTCACGTAACTGACCTGGCCTACACCTTGACATTTAAGATCAAAATTATAGGTTCTCATAGGCTTGCGAGACCTAGCCCGTCTATTGTGCATGGACGACTGGCAGTACATAAGTTTCATTTCAAAAGATATTTTCTCTTTCGTCTACCCATCACCCATCTACTTAGTATCGTTTACACTATTTCTAAAATATTGATTAATTATTTCAAGAAAACTGCTGCTCATAGTTTAGAAATCGTTATCAGAGATACAGTGACGAAAACCATACAACAACAAACAAATATCAGATTACCACATGCATGGAATTCACAACCATTTTCCTCGAAATTGCTTCTTTAAAAAAGAATATTTTAAGGACAAAAACACCCTTGGATTTTTCCCTAATTAGGTAATTAGCAATGTCCCAAAGTGCTTCCGAGTATTAACCATAATTAGACAAATAATATAATCTCATCCACATTTTTTCTCTTAAAAACACTCAACTGCAGTGCGGTTACATAAATAGTAGTTCTAGTTCTTGCACAGCTCTTGATTTGCAGAAAACCAAAAAAACTGAAGAGGCAAAACACCAAAAATTTTGGCAAGAATATTACGTTAATTTACCTAACGCGCAAGCACTAATTTGATGTTTCACTATTGAGTGTGAAGTGTGGTTTCAATATTTTGGCGTCTAGAGTTGATGTTGGTCAGCAAAAGATACAAAACTATCTAATGCGGAAATAAAATCCTTGTCCTGAAGGAAGCATGGGGTGGGCATTAGTGAAAGTGAGAGATGACAGTAATAACGTTTGGAAGAATTAAGTTCACACGAGCAGAAAAAAAAGATCCATGAAATATCATTAAGTATTGTTTTTTATATATATGGACCGTAAATAAAAGGATTGTCATCTACTATTTCAGTCAAATTGACAAGTTATTCGTTTATACAAGAAAAAACTATTTGTTATAAAAGCGCTAGTGCAAAACTGAAAGTCAAAATGACAGTCTAAAACAACAGGAGGTAACACACAAGTCCTTCCTTTTAAAGGGAAACGCCAAATCAAATAGCGGTACCAAAAACAAAGGTCTTCGATTTATGAATTTGCAACGAATTTTGACAACAATTAATTACTTACACCTACATTCCTCATATTTTATTAGTCCTGCTAGCCCTAATTCATCATTTTGAAATAACAACCCACTTTATAGAACACAAAAGATAAACTTTCCTACCGAAGAATTCAGATGGATGGTCCAAGTTGAAAAAATTATTAATGATAAAGGAACACATTGTGTTCACCTTTGTGTGCATAGATTATTGATGTCGAAACATATTTTGCGCATCTTTTTTTTGTCACTATAATTATTTGCAAAAGTGCAAGGGATATTCCAGAAAATTTACTGTCTCGAGGAAATATTTGGTGACTATTTTGCATATAAGTGGGGGATTTTATGTTTGGTGATTATGAACTTTTCTAACTTCCTTCTTTTTGATTCAAAACTATATTTCAAGTTTTTATTGTCAAGAATATACAGCTTTAGCTTTTTATGTATAAAGGTGATCAGCAACATTTATAAGACTTGACGTGATGTGTAATTATGGGAATGTGATAGAATCAGGTTGGAAATTTCAATGATAAAAAAATATTACCGCTTTTAATAGTTACGCTTAATCTTCACGGACTTTTTTGCTTTCTTACGTTATCATTAAACTACCCCTGAAACATTCCTCGTACATGTTCATCCAAAGGATGTCCGAATTTAAGGCCTTTTGTACTCATCCTTTTATGTTTGTACTTTTAACGCGCGAAGGATGTTCCAAGACATATCATGTTTGTTTAAGCCTACTGGTTAATTTTATAAACATCCGAAGGTTGTACTTTTCATGTACATTCCCAAAATGTACATTTTATGTTAAATCTGTCGTGGATAAAGCAGAGCATCTTCTCATCTCAGGGAGGATTGAGTTCTGTACCAAGTGATAAGAAGTAAACACAGCTGATTTTTAATTTTTACTAATTAAGGATTACACGTTCATTCAGATTAAAATGAGTTTAAATAGAGTTGTTTCAAAACGACGAGTTGAACAAATAGCAAAAAACGAAGTTGACGATTTCCTGTTCTCATTGAAGCCAAAACAATCGAAGAACAAAGAGCAATCCAAATCGGCGGACGTCTAGTAAGCCAAATTATAAGAAAATTAAGTAATTCTCAGTGGTTGATTTTAACAAACGATACGACAATTTTTCCTCTTTTTAGTGATTCTTTCGATGTTGAGGAACAATATTGTGAAAGTATTCCCTACTGTGATTCAGTGGAGACCGAATACTGCTGCCGCGACAACTTAACTGTGAATCTACGAAAGTGGACAATCGAGGAAAATGTGAACTACTCTCAACTTTCGACTCTACTAAAGCTACTTCGTACCCATAGCTGCTTCAGAGACCTTCCAAAGGATGCCAGAACCATCATGTCTACGTCTCTGGCTAAGAAAACTACCCCACGTAGCATGGATGGAGGAGAATTTGTGTATTTTGGCCTAACTAATGAAGTAAAAAAGTATGAAGAAGCTCCATTATTCAACTTACAAATCAACATTGACGGATTACCGATCTTTAACAGTTCAAGACTGCAACTATGGCCAATTTTGGGATATTTTTTTGGACTAAGCAAGGAGCCATTTGTGATTGCAATTTACTGCGGGGAAAAGAAGCCCAGCGATCCTAACCAGTTCCTTGCTGAATTTGTTGACGATTTCAACAGGACAAAGTGCGCTCTTCAAGAAAGAAACATTATTATGAACTTGCACTGCTTCATTTGTGACACTCCAGCAAGAGCCTACATAAAAGGAGTTAAGGGTCATACTGGCTACTACGGTTGTGATAAGTGCGAAATCGAAGGTGACCAAGTGAATAATAGGGTGGTTTTTCCTGATCTGAATTGTAGACTACGTACAAACGAGTCCTTCCGAGCGAAAGAAAACGACGAGCATCATCGCCTCAAAGAATTAAAGTTAGAAGAAATTATTGATTTGGACATGATAAATCAGTTTCCCGTGGATTATATGCATTTAATATGCATCGGCGTCACCAAAAAATTTCTATCGTTATTAGTTAAGGGAAAACCGGGACCACACAAGTTATCGTCATTACAAATCAACAATATATCATCACGACTACAGAAATTATCGACTGCATCAGTATGCGAGTTTGCTAGGAAACCAAGAGGACTCGACGATATGGAACGGTGGAAGGCAACAGAGTGGAGACAATTTTTATTGTATTCCGGATTGGTTGTTCTGCAAGACATTGTATCGGCGGAAAGTTTTATTGTTTTCAAGTGTCTCGCCACTGCAATTAGAATTTTGTGCTCGAAAAAACACTATAAAACTTTAAATGTCTATGCGGATTCGCTGTTAAAGTTTGTTGTTGCTGGATTCCAAGACTTGTTTGGGACGGAAAGCGTTTCTTACAACGTTCACTGTCTATCCCATTTAGCCGCGGACGCTTCACGACTTGGAGTGCTCGATGAATTCAGTGCTTTCCAATTTGAAAGCAAGCTTGGAAGGATAAAAAAACTAGTTCGTAGTCCGAAGAAGCCCTTAGTTCAAATAATCAATCGACTTTCTGAGATCGAAGACCATCGATATAGTGTGGAGAAGCTAGAGGAGACTGCTCTAAAACAAGAACACGCATCTGGACCACTATTAGATATAGCACAAACCAGGACAGTGCAGTACAAGCATCTTAGAGTCAACGGTTTTACTCTAAAAATCACAGCGGGAAAAAACAGCACAAACAGTTTTTTTCTCACCAAAGAAGACGAACTTGCGCGACTTGCCAACGTGTGTGTTGTTGACAAGGAAATTTATCTGCTGGTCCATTTCTTTAAGAAACTTCGACCGCTTTACAAACAACCGTGCAGTTCTGAAGTGATTGGTATTACCGTGTTTAAAAGTGCGCCAGGGAGTTTAACCAGCATTAAAATTGAGGATATTCAGTGCAAGTGTCAAGTTTACGTAGAAAATTACGGCCTGGTTGCTATTCCTCTTCTACACCTACAATGACCCAACGACCCAGCAGGATTTCAAATGAAAAGGCGAGAGGTATTTGTTATTTTGTTGCCGAGTTTGATGAAGGGGACGGAAAGAAATCCTGTTGCGTTGTTCCCGAGTCCTGGATGGGGGAAGACATGAAGTCTTGTAGATGGCCGAATTTGCGACATGTACCAAAGTCCTGGATCCAAAATGGCCGCCTTCCAGAAGAAAACTGGTTATCTATAAATACGAAAGTGTTAAAAAAATGCGGTAAGTTAAAAACATTTAGAGTTAGTATTGGATCCAGGAATAACAATTTAAATTATGTTGTAAATGTATTTTTATTGTTTCCAGAAAATTATTCCCGAGCTGAAGCTAATCTTAGACGTGCCGAGGACAAGTCGGACTTGGATACAACAGACTTTGAGGGGACAAGAACACCACAACAACCCAAACGAAGATTCAAGTTTACATCTTTAACTGGGCAGAACCGCAAACGGAAGCTAGGAAAGCTTAATTTTTCTTCTCCTGTGCCGTCCTTCCCAAACAAAGTGATTACGAGTAAGAAAAAAATCCTGAAGTGTAATAACATGATATTGAGCATATGTTTCGAATAAATATACGATTATGTTTTGTTTCAGGCCCTGACTTGACAAACTGCATTAAAAATCTACCCGCGGTCGCTTCAAATGAACAGTTTTCATTAGCGGAAGTCCAAAGCGTTGGTCTCGACCCCAAGTCAATTGATTTTGAAGATTCTGGTAGTGAAATAGGTTCCTATGATTTGTCTGGTCTGGACTCACCTCCAGCTGGTTCGATTAGTGACCTGCTTGACCAAGAAGATGCTGAAAATAATGATGCACCTCCACTGGAGCTTCCAGGTACTTTTTGTACATCTCAGGACGATGGTTTGACTTCTACAACAACGGACAAATCTGTTACACAGTGTGAGTAACGATATAAGGAAACTAATACCTACACAATAATACCTAGAATAGCCACAAATTTGTAATTCAACTTGTTTTCGTCATTTCAGGTTTACTTGAGAAGCTTGTCCGAGACGTTACTTTGATCAAGCAGTCAGTCGGGAATCTGGAAAAGAAAATCGATGGACTGAAGTTGGGACAGAAGACGGGAGTTCCTGTTACAAAACGGATGCAGTTGAAGTTTGAGACAATCGCTTCCTTTCAAGCCTTTGACGAAAAGTTGGACAAAGCGGGAAAATCAGATCTGGTAGGATTGATTAGTGTAAACAATCTGATATTAAGTTCGCTAGTAAATCCATAATTTATCCGCATTATAATTTTTTAAATACATTTAAGGCCGACCAGTTTTCTACCCATGGCGGAAAGAGTACTGTGGATTTTGTTGGGCGCTGTATGAAGTTGCTAATGAAGGATGAAGTGGCCATCCTTTTTACATTTAGAGGACAAAGGGGGAAGCTGAACTTTTCCAACTCAAACTCATTTTCGTCCCTTCGTGGTAAGTTAACTTTTGGACTTGTTCATATCCATATTAAGCAGTAAATGTTTCATTAATTATTAAAATATTGTTTTATTTCAGACGCTGCATTAAGCGCTGGGAATTTCAAGGCCACCGAGAAGGACGTGGAAAATGCTACCAAAGAATGGTTGAGACACACTAACCAGCGAATTAAAGCTCTCCAATCCGGCAGCCGCCAGGCATCATCAAGTGACCTAGTACTTCAAGCTTACCAGCCATCGCCAGTGATCGCGCCAGTACTGATTCCGTCCTCAACTATCAAGCTTCCTCAACCCGTTCACACTGGAACCGGAAGTTCGTCTAATGTATGGCATCAGCTGGATAAACAGTCATGATAATTATAGTTGTTAATTCTTGTTGTCTGTAAATAAAGAATTCTGAATTTCTTTGGCGGAATCAATGTCAGATGTTATTTGTATTGTTTTTTATTGAACTAACTTTTAATTTTTTCGCTTTACCCCAATCCATGAAACGTAAACGGTATCGTGTTTTCCACGGACTTATAACATCCTTTGGATGTCTCATCCAAGCACTTATCATGTACGAATATGCGCTATTCCATCATAGTAGTTCCCAATTAGGATGAGTTTGGTACATCTTTTGGCTAGTGCAAACGTGCGAGAAAGGTACAGTATATCGCGAAATTCGGATGTACCATACACGGACAAAATATGTACTAGTACCAGTTTCGAGACGAGTTTTGGATGAGAACTTGTCCCAGTAAACTCAGACTTTAGATGGATAAAATATGAGAAATTGTTTCAGGGGTAGTGGTAGGGTAATCTTGCATGTGGCATGGGTTGAATGCTTCACTATTATGAATTTATATGGGTTGGGTTGTCCTTTTGTCACCGAATAATGTAGCGTGACAGACAAAACTCTGCACATGTAAGAACGTAATTACAAAGCTCATGCTAATAAAAATATCCTGTCTGATGTAGTGAAATATTGTATCGTAAGAATAGTCGAACTCAAAAGATGAATTATGTGATATATGAAACAGTTTCCTGAAATAGGTGCGAATTGGCTGCGAGAGAAAAAAAGTATGAAAAATACATATGAAAAGTGTATCAATCGATTACTAACGCACAAAATAATGAGCTAGGCATTGTACTGAATTCTAACAAGTATTATCGAAACAATTCTGCGCGTAATTTAGCCACAAATGAGCAATCATAGAGCTGTGTTTCATTTAATTATCATTCAGAATGACATACACAAAGCCTCATTTTCAAAATTTTCAGATATTGTAGTAGTTGTGTAGTTTCATGATAATAAAATGTAAAAAAAACACCAAACCATTCAGTATAAGATTTTGCTGTCTGAAGACGTAACCTCCAAAAATGATAGAACATAATATGTTATGAATTCTTTGAATGGCACCTGGACAAACCACAAGGAAGTGGGAAAGGGTCAAATAGGTCTGAAAATAGCATCCAAAGCCTGCAATTTTCCCTTCGTGTTAACCGCTCAATTTAGTAAATCTTGTGAAGAATGCGCGAGTCTTTTCCAGGAAGCGTGCAATGATAATCCGACACTAATACACGTATATGGAAATTAATGACTTTTATGAAAGAACTGCAATGATTCTCTGACCGTCACGACCACAAGCCCATCCCAGCTAATTTTAAGAAAATGCCACGCCAAATGTTTACTTAATTTTATTATTCATGATCACCTCTGCTATAATTATTATGAATTCATAGTGCTAGAGTGATATATAGGGTGCGAAACTATCATAGACCGTGAATTTTTAGGTTTTTAAGCCATGTTACGGTCCATGCAAGGATTTTAATAATAACCTACTAAACTATGTTATAAGATTTATCCTAGTATTCATGGATGGGCACTTGGAAGAATATTTGCAATGAGGAAATGCACGTATCACGACATGAGAGCAGACCATTCTAGAGCTAACGCGTACTTCAAGCGCATGACCAGTTTGAGTTTAAAGGTTTTACCTANGGATGGGCACTTGGAAGAATATTTGCAATGAGGAAATGCATGTATCACGACATGAGTGCAGACCATTCTAGAGCTAACGCGTACTTCAAGCGCATGACCAGTTTGAGTTTAAAGGTTTTACCTAATTTTAAATGCAAAAAAGTGTCCGTTCAATAGAGGAAAATGTTGTTCATTAGTCTTCATTGTCAACCAGTCATCGAGACAAAAAATCCAATTGGAGTCGTTCTTCTATTATCATGAACGACCAACGATGACCATGTATATTTACCATTCACTTTACCTATTATTAGACGAAACAGATTTCTATTTGTAGTAAATGATGACTCCTTCCAGGTAGGTGCGATTAGACGTAGCCTTCGTTCCAAGAAAATAAAAGCATGTTCAAGAATAATTTGACTAGGACAATAAATGATGTCTGCAGACAACAGGTCCGTTAAATTCTACATAAAATTTTTATAGCAATTCATATTTATGAATGGGTGGGTTCTCCATGAAAGCATAATCTAGTCACTGTCAATCATTCTGGACAAATAATATCACCGTTATTTTAACTATCGATTTTTTTTCAAAAGTGACATCCTGCTATTAATTACCTACTACGTGAATGCGCAAAGTCACAATAACGTGTCTGTATCCTTCGCTAAGTACGTTAGTTGTTGGTTGAACGCCAACTTTTTGCTATCGACTACAATTCTTTGTAGCAAGAGATTTTTGCGTATTCTATTTTGGTGACGTCTTTATGAGTTTTATATTAAGAATTTGTAATAACTTGTAATGGCATTACAAAAATAGTTTTTAAAGGACAATGCAATAACCAGAGTTTGCGTAAGTGCACATAATATGAGCTCACTATTTTTATGTCAAAGGTATAATAAAATATCTACTCTTGCCCTGTACAGCGTAACATAATTATCGAGATGTGTTCTTTTTCTAGACACTTTTCTTTTCAACAGCTTTCGACCTCAAACATTTTTTTTTTTTTCTATTATCTCCAAACAAAGGTACAAAAAATGAATTTATGTCTTCCTCTTTTATGAATACACACACAGTTTAATGCAATTTGATTTTGGGCATGAGGAAAATTATGTTAGTTTATAGCTGCAAAAACTTTTATGAAATTTTAATTTAATGTTATGTAGAAACATGTATGTTTTGATATCGCCACTCATCTTTTATGTTTGACTATTATTAGCGCAGTCGTCTATAATAATTATGGCACATACGACATACTTTGACAGTTTTTTAAAGTTATTGATAAATGTTTTTGGTTTTGGCATGTTTTAATTGTTCTCATTGAGGATGATCTAGTGTGTTCATATCTTTTTCTATGCAAACAGCAACAATGACATTAATGTTTCATTTTTTACTGGCTGATATTGAGACATTTGTGAATTTGTGTTTTATTCGGCTATAAAGTATATTGAGTCGTTTCATTTTCAAATGTCTAAATTACATTTTTAACTGCATAAGTTACAATTTGAAAAAAGTAAAAATGTGAAATCAACACATGTTTTCTCTGTCAAAATTGTTGTGGACATGAGCGAAAGACTTTTATCGTTTCGACAGTTTGGATGGCTTGAAGGTAAAACTTTTAGGCTCATCGCTGCGTGCAAATATGTCGTGCAATGCGGCTAACAGCTAAAGACTTTCGATTTTCATGAATGAGTTTGCCTGTGCTACTGAGCATAGCAAAGGAAACACATCACATGTGTCTCATATAATATAGTTTTTGATTTTAACACTTTAACAGTTTCATGAACATTGGATCAACAAAGCACACTGAATGTTCTGTGGAAAAAAAAACTAGTTTATGAAGGTATTTGCTAAAGAAAGACTATTGGAAACTCTTCAAGTGTGACTTCTAGGTCACTGTTATGAGGACTTCGTACTTTATGAAGATTAGCAGGCCTAGAAGTAATCATCATAATATCGTTACGGTAGGCAGTCTTACTATTGGAAAGTAGAAAATAAATTTTCTCTGTCAATTTATGATATTATGATACATTCATTTTACTCGTTTGACAGATCCCTAACTTTCCAGCTCAAACGATTCTAGCAAAGAGCTGCCTTTCCTTTTTTATGTCAAATACGTGCAATTTGACATGATCGTCTTAAATCTTGGAGTTACTTCATGCACTAGTACCGCATTGTACTACATCTACAGTTTTGACATTCAGAATCAAGCAAGAAAAAAAAAGTGCAGTATAATTAGATTAACGATTTATGCGCACTAAACTAACAATATTTACTGTGTACTCAGTACTTATCGTTAGAAGAACTATATAAGAAATCAGTACGATACGACGAGACTTTGTTATCAATACAATTTAAGCGTGCACAGTCAACAGTACATACCATAAAATATTCCTAAACATAGAATGGATTCTTTAGTGTGTAAGATGTCAGAAGTACAATCATTTTTCGTGCCTAAAGGCCAGCGCTGATAAAACAATTGATATCTTGAATGTGTTTTCCTTCCTCCATTACCATATAATACTTCCTTTGGAAAGTGGCTGGCGAGCATTATGTAGTCACTGGGACTGGTCTCATGTTATCTAACGTTACATATACTATCGAGTTTTGTTTTAATCTCCATTAAATCATCATATTGAATATAAAACGTTACGTTGATCGTTACTACCTTCTTCATAATCCTTCACATGCGGTTATCAAGATTTGATAAATTAAATCAGGGGGACATTATACGTGCAGCTTCCCGATCGTTGGACATACACTGCGTCAACTAGTATACTTCGTAACTTATCATTATGCATTTTTAAAAGTTTTATGCTGAAATAGACCAGATTTCTCTTATCTTTGTATATTATAACAACTCAGATGGGTCTGGGAATGAAGCGTTTGGCTGACTATTCAGATTTTGACTGTTTCCTATGAACTGTAACCACAAAACGTGTATCCAATATGAAATTACCCGTGTAAAATCTTATTCTACCTTAAGCGAAGATGCAACAGACCCCTCACGACGTCTGCTTCATGTGCTACATGAACGAAATCATTATAGATTCAAAATGGCTTGGTAGAGAAACCGCAAATCGTTTATGTTGCAGGTTTTTTCTCATTTTTTGATCAAATATAAGCTTTCATCTTCTTTTTCAAATCGCTAAAATCATCCACACAATAGACGGATGACCTCTGAAAATGTATTCTGCTACAGCTAATTTCGTCTTATTAAAAGTTTGTCATTAGGGCATCACCCTTTCCGATGCAATCAAAAAGTAACAACAAAGCAGCAATAAAAGACTTACTTCCATTACCAACCACTGTGAAGCCTTAGTCACAGTAAAGTATATCGTTAGAATGTGGGCGATCCATCAAAAAAACATCATATTCACCTATTGTTTTACGAGATGTTTGAAAGGTTCCTACATGCTATGTCCCCTGCTTTTTATTGTTTATTTCGCCTTGTCGTGTGAAAGAAATTAGTCAATTTCCCTTATGAAAGTGACTCCCTAAGGTTCTCACTGACTGTTGCTTTGAATCTCTTGCCGTTTTCTTTATACGTGCTATATGTTTTTCTTCAAATAATTACAGTAATCATTTGATATAACGCATTGTAGTACGTGGTAGGTACGGACAGAGGCACTGATGCCTACTTTGTTTAGGTGAAATAGGTACCTAAATTGCAAACTGATTTGACCATAATTACTCACACGTTATTGCAGTCATATCTAGCTCCTTTACTACAATGAGGGTCTAAATATATCTGGGATTAACGCCTAAATATAGTAGGAATAGTTTACCAACATTGTCGAAACTATAAAATTACCACCCATTAGCGAAGAGTTTCACACATTTTGAGACTTCTACAAAGGGGACATCGGACTGGGGTAATAAAGGCGAGGTTGTGATTCCCAGTGCCTATTTACAGGTATCATTACAAAATGCGTTTGAGCAGCCATCCGACAATTTAATAATGACACACGCAAATTTTATGTAACCCGTCTTGTACATACTCTATAGGTCTGCACAAATGGCTTCATACTGATTGCAATTATTAGCCTTGCAAATATGTAAGAAGTTTGCAAAACTCAACGCATACAAAACGGCAAAACATGTGATAGTTATTGCAATTAGTAAAATTGATTAGCTGATTTTAGTGTGATAATGACCAAGTTTATTTTCACTTTTATAGTTTTCCCAAAGAAAAAAGATGTTTTACTATACTGTAATGCGCAAATGGTATGTATATGCTTAAAATGGCTTATGTATAAAGGAGTGTGCGTAAGCTCTAATGAATCAATGGAAATCTGCACATAAATAGTTTTATCTACGCAGTTAAGGAGCTTTATGACAAAATTATTAACAAGTGCAGAAATGTTAACACACAAAAATGTGAAAACTGTCAAACATTAGAGGATCATTTATTACTTTATCCAATGCAAACAAACATGATTTTAATGACAAAAGGCCAGGAGACGAGACCCTGACGCGAGGTAATGGGGAAAAACAGATGAAATGTGATTATGCGGAATGAATAATAGAAATTATGCCAGTTTTTCATGATCATTTCATACTTGACATTGTCTTTTATTCTAAACACCCTAATTTAGTGTATGGACTTAACTCATAATTCTGTTTAGCTTAAAAAATGCTAGTCGTATAGAAACGGAAGGAAGGACTGCTTAGGATGCTTCCAAATGTAGTTAATTTTCTGATGGCATTATGTTGTATGTACGAAAAAATAACGTTACGATTGATATTAAAAAATACTACCCGTAAAGAACGCAGTAAATAAATTTGCCCGTTGACGGAAGCTGTTTGAATGTTGACTGCAAAGTATTGCGACAGCAAAGATCATCCAAAGAATCGGTAATTGATTCTATATAAGCAATGCTTATGTGCTAAAGAAAGATTTTTCACAACTCAACCTTTCTTTACTGCTGAATGTAAGGATTTTGGCGCACGCTAAATTCTGCTTTGTTCGGAAGGTTTGCAACATGTAGTATACGTAATGCATTTTGCAAATTGGTGCAAACTGTTTTCACTCTCATTGTCCACCCAGATTGGCACTCACCCGTGATGAATCACTTTTCTTTTCACTTGAGTCTAACCACTACAGAACATTTTTATAGAATAATATAGCGTTGTATGCAGTCGCTTACAATGAACATGTATGTGCGGTTGTAATATCAGCATGTATGTATACTACTATACATTTGATAATCATCGGACAAGGAACGATTCACAATTGATGTGCTGCAAAAATGCAATAATGAATTATAACCTTAGTTTATATATTATAAACTTTTTCTTGGCTATTGTATACGCTTTGTTTTTTGTATGCAGTCGCTTACAATGAACATGTATGTGCGGTTGTAATTTTAGCATGTATACTGCACATTTGATAATCATCGGACAAGGAACGATTCACAATTGATGTGCTGCAAAAATGCAATAATGAATTATAACCTTAGTTTATATATTATAAACTTTTTCTTGGCTATTGCATACGCTTTGTTTTAGGAAATGGCTTTGCACATTATTCCGGAATTATTGTATAAACAATGTTTTCTTCAGTTTGTTGTAGCTATACAGATTCTTGTTGCTGAATAATGTGTGTACTGATGTCGTTTGGGCTAGCTTTATAAGGATTTGTATTTACTTGAAATAGGCATCTTTAAATCGTGATGCAAGCAGTCACTGAAAATGGAGTAGCCAGAAGATGCTCATTGTTATTTTTTAGTTTTTGAAACACAATGTTCAAAGACAGAGAGCATCAAGAAAGAAAGAGAGATGAATGAGATAAACATACTTGATCTGGTAAGTGTGTGCAGTTAAATAAATTAAACTTTCAGTTTTTGTTGGATAAACAAAGGCTATTTATGTTTTCAATAGTGTTACTTGCACTAAAAATGAATTTCATTTTTGGCAGTACTTCATACCTACGCAAAATGAAAGGACAGAGCTTCTTCAAAACTGCATCATGCCTTACACATCAACCATAATCACTTAGATTTTTTAAATATGCTACGGTTTTTGTCTTAAAATGCAATGAAGATTTTTTTTACTGGCAAGTTTCAGGAAGAATCTTTAGCGTACCAAATACCTTCAATAAACTATTGAGGAAAGGTGAGAATCTTCACTTTGTTTTTGTTTCCCAATCGCCATTGCTCTATATTGGGGAATGTTGGAATTTCGACGAAAAGGGAAGAGAAGATAAACGATACATTTTTTGGTAGCAATTCTGTTGCTTATTGACCTGATTAGTTTTTACACAAGTAGAAGACAACATGTATGCAATTCTGTATCTCCCTATCGTTCATGTCTCCCAAAGAGAAAAAAAATCATTGTAAATAAATGCATGTAATATGTCATTCTGAAGACGCATTGTGCATCAAACCAAAAACAGCAACGTGACGAAACTGTCTGAAACTGTTTTCGATGAAAGAACAAATTATGTTTGATTTGTCTCAAACTTAAACGAATGGGAAGAGCTATCGATCAAAGTTTCAAATCGCAACTCATCCGCAAAACGTGACTGTTTTTGGTACGGCGTATCATCTTCTTTCGATAGTGAATGTCGGCTATCTCCTTAGCGGGTTTGTCAATTGAAAAGTGTCAGAATGTCGTGATTAGCCGTTGGGATGAGAATGACTTCGTGAAAACCATTGCTACTGTTTGACATGGATGAGCAATTTCAAAATCCAATTGATTGTTTCACTCAATTCATACAAAACTTTATAAATTCGCGACATTTACAGATGTAATACACAACTGTTGAGATCATCGGCAATTTAAAGCTATTTGTTCATGTAGCAGCTTCAATAAAATATGCACCAGTCCTAAAGTGCAGTTTTGCAGTTACTTAAAGAAAACAGAATTGAAGTAAGTCCATAGTATACTTTTGATACTGCAGTTTCGATAACCAATCGTCTTACAAATCGCTTTAAGTTAAATTTTTATAACTTTTGCTTTGATCAACATGATCTGGTAGTTTGTCTTAAGCTGAAACGAAGCCAAACCCGTTTTCATATAAGAATTATTGGTGTAGTGGAAACTATATTTATAACCACATGTTATCTGTTATTGAATCCCTACAAAAATGGCGCAATAACGAACTTGTAGCTAATAAACGTTACTCAATGCATTATAAATTTGGTCTATTCATTAATAGGAAGCTTCATAAAAAACCTTATGAAAATTGGGAAGTCGAAATGCGAAGACCAGATTAATTTGATTGACTACGCTAACATTTAATTCGAAAACTAACTTTCGCAGTTCAATTTAGGAAACTGTCATTGCACATCGCAAATCAAGCTCAGCAAAGCAATTAGATTCTGCCAAACGTTGTCTGGATTCTGAATCGTTTACTGGCGAAAAATTCTCCAGCAAGCGAGTATTCATGAATTGCATTCAGGAAAGCAGAAAATATTATGCATTTTAGTTGATTGAGTCGGTTATGTTTGCAATTTATATACAGCAGGCCAAAACAAGATGGCGAGAAGACAAAAAAAAAGTGAAAACGATAAGGATAATGAGTTATCCTATGAAATCGAAATAAAATATGAGATTGTTCTTGACCGTCAGTTGACTCGAAGGTAATTCCAAAAAGATAGACGTGGATAGTGCGCTGATAAGAATGTCGATTGTTGACTGCAAATCATATAAACTTGACTACTTTACGTAATATTAGAGTACGCGTTGTCTGGTTATCAAATCCAGTTTTCTTTAAAATACTGCAGCAACCACATCTCTGTGGCCAGTTGGTGCAATTTCCTAATATACAAGGTAATTAAAAGTCCATGTAATTTACAATGAACAACACATTTTAAAAGAATAATTTCAAAATTGTATATTGTTGCAATAGGCAATTAGTAAATGACTGGGTAGCACCTATTTCTTATCTAAACAGGCGTCCGTTTGATCTGATCAGCATAAAAAAAGAGTCATTCAAGCATGAATGATAATTGAGAAGTAGTCGTGGACTGAGATGTAGTTTTTGCTACTTTCAAACATGGCAATCTCATTACTGACCAAGAGACGCTAATCAAACGGAAAAAAGCGTAGCGAATCAGAAAAAAAATCAAGGATAAGGTCATGCGGACCTTTTCAGTTAACAACTTAATGTATGAAACGCTAACGAGCTGTTAGCTGCACTTTTTCTTGCAAAAAAAATTATTCATTGAATGGTTTTTTTTTCAATTGAGTTTCATTTAAACTAATGCACCAAAATAAGAAATCATAGATTAATCTAAACTTAAGACTTACCTTTAAAGTTTGAATTTCAATCGGAAGGGAATGTCGTATGAAACTAAATCTATCCAGTAAAACCATGTGCCTGTTGCTGAGTTCATTCACTGCAAGTCATTTTACGACTTTTTAAACCGCAGCACCGGAGCAATGTTTCATGCGTACACGCACTATGCAAAACCAAAACTATCTTCAATCCTGGATAATTCTACAGATTTTGTATGTTTTTCTTCAAAGAACAATTGTTTTAAAAAACCAATTTCATAACACAACACACACCCTTCTCCCTTTACGCACTTGCTCACTCAAAGAACTTTTTTGTTGTTGAAAAATATCTCGCACGTATGATTAACAAATAACTTGAGCACTCACCAGATTCTGCACGTCTTGCAACTTTCTTGCCTTGCGGGAGTCAACAGGTAGCAAGAACAACTTTTTCTTCAGCTCTTCGCAACCGCAAAAACCAGAAGCGAAAAAACTCTTCTCCAGAGCCAATCTCCAATATTTTTTTACGCAATAATCGCGTCACATCTCACCAATAATTATGGATGTCAATGCTCGATGTTTTCTGCCTTGTTCTTCAAACGATAAACTTGTCCAAATTATCTTCACCAGGAAAAGGAGCACATGTGCGTTTAAAAAGTTTACATGATAAACCGATTTAGTTTCACGCATAGACACATCTCTGTTTCCTTTGCATGCAAAGAAACTACTGAAAAGTCAAAATGCAACAACCTTATAATAAGCTCGACTAGATTTTGTTGGTCGAATGAAAACGAAACTGAAATCTTGTCTCCCATGTACATGTGCGTAACGTAACATAACATAATGCATAATCCATCAGTGAGTATCTTTAGCTGACCGACAACACCACAACAATAGGGCAACAATTTTTACTCTCAATCGTGCACTGCTTGAAAAATATAGTGTGCATTTTGCAGTAGACGTGTATAATATTGCAGTAGTGCGTGAGGGTATGCACTGCATACAAATATTTTATGAGTTTAGCACAACTACTCCCTTCTCAAAAGAAAAATGCAAGATAGACGCACAGCTACATACATTTGCCAACAATGTTCTTGTGGCTTTTTTCAACTTGCTCTTGCAAAGTTGAATAGTGATAGGGGTAAGGAAAAGGGATTGGAAATAGCAAAAAACGCCTGACGGCAAAGGTGTATTGTAATATAATCAATGCACACTTGAGAGTCTGCAATACTTAATGTTAGTTAATATTAAAATATCATAGGTGTGTATTGTAAGACCGTTTGAAGTTGTCAGTTTCATTTTGTTTGATTTGAAATTTCTTTCTTCGTTTCGTTAGAAAACTACGTTGAAAATGTTCCTAAACAATGTTCACAACAATACCCATTGTTTTATGTAAACTACATAGATATTTGTACCAAACAGACAGTTTAGTAGCTTTTTATTTGTTATTCGCATTTTTTATAGTTATAAATATTATTTGGTTGATTGGCTGACGGGCAAGTCTGATTTTTGTGGTTGATATCTTAAATTATCTCTGTAGTCTAAGGTTGGCTTGAAGCTTAAGCTTCCTACATTTAGTACAGATTGTTAAGATAAGCTGGAAGTCATATGGATCAGTTTCAGCAAATTCATCTTCCCAATTTTGCGACTTTAAGTCACGTACAGAAAAGCCAATTACAGTTCAAACCACGTCTGAAATCATCCACTGCTATTATTTAATTGTATTTATAACATAATACGACAACAAGAACAATGAGCGAGGAAGCACTGATTAGCAAGTAAAAAATATTCAAGGCTTCACCGGTGAAAATCCTTCAAAGTGGTCTCACTATCAAAATGTTAATTCTCGCCAGACATTGTCAGGCTTCGTAAGGGAAACCGAGGTAATCAAACATTGAATGGGTTTTGTAAAATATAAGTTTTTATACACATTAGTCACACCTTACTTTTCAACGGGAAAAACTTAATATGCATAACATATTTTCGCTGAAACCTTGTACTGATATCAAATTGTTTACTAAATGCATGGGAAATTAGATAAATTATTGGAATCGTGATCATCTCTTCAGTACGGCGCAGCAGGAATTTGTGTTATAAACTTCACACTTTACACAATACATACATTTTTTACCTGTAGCATTTGGGGTTCTTTGCGTAATCGCTGACTGAGGAAACCTCATGATTAGGAATGCCCCGTAGGATGGATACTTTTTTTAGGTTCATCACCGGAAGTCCGTTAATGAGTCAACATACAGGTCTATAATTACACATCATCCCTGACTCGGTCAGTGAGTGCATCCTTCCTTACACAAAAAAGATTAAAACCGCAGAAGGGCCTTACCTTGATTTCGTTGAACTCTATTTAGGCAACCCCATGGCTATCTTCAAAATATATAAGCCTAAAGGTCTTTGTGTCAAGTATTTATAAACCAGAAACACAAAAGGTTTCTAATTTTACCTGAGGTTAGGCTGTGCCTTACCTTTCGAGGATTTTTGAAATTATATAACAATTTTCAATTAAAGTGTCAATGAGCTATTTCAATGCTATTGACAGCCTCAGAAAATTTAAAAAGCCTTCATCATATTTTTATTCTATTTAGCATCTTTCAAGATGAAAACCGGATAAACAAGATGGCAAATGTGATGATAACCATGAACATGAATAATTTTAACTGTCTTCGGGACAATATGTCATCTAATGCGATCTCCTCCGCTTGTCGCGTAAGGGAAAAGGATTGTCCTGGAGTATTTCATAAACGTAACGTAACTAAAAAGGGCTTCCGAGCGCAATTTGATTGATTTGATAAAGCCAGTAATGAGTAAGGACATTACTTATGAGTTTTAAAAAACCTTGCTCATTTGCAAAAAAAACATAAGTTTAGTATGTATTAATATTTTGACTTCAGCACCTTCAACATCACGTTCTTTACATTATACAAAATCCGAAAGTTGCGTGAGCGTGAGTCTGAACAAAGAGATTCAGCAGCTTCAGCGTCTCAACTTGGCCTCGACGGTGGATGAAACTCCAATACAGACGTTCAGAATAGAGCGGTAAATCAAGCGGGAATGCATGTGACAAGTGTTTTGAAGGAAACGAAAATATTTGGAAAACCTTTTGTGTCTGTGTTGATCTTTGTAAACAATGTTTTTCTAGATAAAGCAAAAAAATGAACAGAAATTTGAAGCTTTTTTAAATGAAATCTTAACTGTTTAAGTATCTATTTTTGGCATAATTCCTGATTACGGTGTAAGAAAGCGCTGTAACTTATCTTATGAATGTTTTGACAAGACACATTTCTAAACGAGTTTGGTCAGGTATGTGTTCTTAATTTTTTAATTCGGTTTGACTAAACATTATTTCGTTAATGATCAATTCAAGTTATATATTTAATAACTCTTGTTCTTGTAGGGTTATTGAAAACAACACTTGAAAAGCAGACGAATATTCAAAATTTTCCATACTCAAAGAACATTTCTTGTAATAGTGTGGCAGTGAAAAATATTATTACAAGTGTGAAGATTGTTTGCTTTGTGGCGAATCAATTGACATTCAAACCCTCGAGAACGTTTAGTACGAAGGGAGTAGTTGTGAAGTTTGATAAAATGAAGGCAAATAAGAAGAGTGGATCTTCGGGTTCCATGCATCAAACTAAAATTGGCAGTTTTTTTAAGCGACCAAGTGCTGGTGGTGACGCAGAATCGCCGTCACCAACGAAAGAATCTCCAGTTAAAAAACCTAAACCGGAAGTAGAATCGCCTACAAAGGAATCGCCAGTGAAGAAAGCAAAGCCAGCAGTAGAATCACCAGAGAAGGAGTCCCCAGCTAAGAAAGTGAAAGCTGAAGCTGATGAGGAGACCAATGATGGGGAAGTAAAAGAATTTGAAGTTAAAAAGTCGGGAAAGAAGCGACGCTCAAAGTCAACCTCGACAGAGGCGGCATCGGATTCAGAACCTGAAGTTAAAAAGAAATCGAAGAAACCGGAAGCAAAGAAACAAAGACGTCGTATTGTAATGGATGACTCAAGTAGTGAAGAGGAAAAAGTAGAAGTAAAGAAAGAAAGTCCGAAGAAGCGTAAATCTGATGAGACAGATACGAAGAAAGTCAAAGTTGAAAAGACTTCTCCAACAACATCTAAAAAGGATAAGGAGCCTGCCAAAAAGAATGGGTCGTCCTCAAAAAAATCTAAAAGTCCAAGTCCACAAACAGATACAAAATCCAAGGTAAAGGAAGAAGAGAAGTCTATGAAGAAAGAAAATGGGACAAAACAAGAACCCAAGGATACGAAGAAGACAAATGGGAGCAGTACACTCACCTCAACTGGATCTACTCAACCAGGGCCGAAAGGTTGGAAACCTGAGTATAATCCAGCCAAAAACAAGTACCATCCTATTGATGATGCGACATGGGAGAAAGGCCAAAGGTAATTAAAAGATTACTGTTTCGATAAATCAAAATCGTGTAAGTAAAACGTTCAATCTTATAGTAATTATTTCTAATTTCCTTCTTATTGCAGAGTTCCATATTTGGCACTGGCGAAAACTCTTGAATCAATTGAAGCCACAAGTTCTCGTCTGAAAAATATGGAGATTTTGGCAAATTATTTCCGGTCTGTAATACTCCTGTCTCCGGAAGATTTTTTGTTGAGTGTTTACTTGTGTCTCAACAAGTTAGCGCCGGCTTACGAAGGTAAGTTTGGTTTCAATACTCAATTCAGTACATTCAAATTCAAGATTCAAGAACAATTTCAACTAATTCTTTTAATTTTTTGAATTCGAAGGCGTTGAGCTCGGAGTAGCTGAAACTAATGTAATGAAGGCCATAGCCCAAGCAACGGGGCGATCATTAGATAAAATAAAATCAGATGCTGCTGCAGCCGGGGATCTGGGTATTGTTGCAGAAAATAGCAGATCCACACAGAAAACTTTGTTTCAACCACAGCCACTAACGGTTCATGCTGTGTTCCAAAAGCTTAAAGAAGTCGCAGGCATGTCGGGAAGTGCGGTAAGTAATGGAATACGTCCAAAGTTTTCATGAGATTTTCCATTAAGTAATGTTATGTTTAATCTTGTGTTTTCAGAGTCACGCTAAGAAGATTAGCATGATTACATCGCTTCTTGTTGCTTGCAAATATTCTGAAGCCAGATATCTTGCGAGATCATTACTGGGAAAACTGAGAATCGGTCTTGCGGAACAATCTCTTTTACAAGCAATTGCCCAAGCTTGTTTCTTGACTCCTCCTGATCAGGACCGCTCGGTATGGCCCCCAAAATACCTAAATCGGGGAGAGAGGCTCTCAACTGAATCGCTGAAAGCGAAATTTGAGGAAGAGGCTTACAAAATTAAATCAGCATTTTGGTATGAAATTAAATAATTGAAAAATATATAATTAATAATTAGTACAATTTTGTTTGAGTTTCATTGAATTCTTTCTTGGGATTTATAGTGAATGCCCGAATTATGACATTTTGGTAAAAGCTCTTTTGGAAAACGGTACTGATGACTTAAATGAACAATGCAAGTTGACACCAGGAATACCACCAAGGCCTATGTTGGCTCAACCAACTAAAGGCGTTGCTGATGTTTTGGAGAGATTTGATGGTATTAAATTTACTTGTGAATACAAATATGATGGAGAAAGAGCTCAGGTAAGGTGAAAGATACTAGTTTGCAATTTTTATTGATTATTGATTATCAACAATAACTGCAATGAGACGAATGGTTTTCTTCTCCAGGTTCACTTCTTGGAGGATAAAAGCATTAATATTTTCAGTAGAAATCAAGAAAATAATACGTCGAAATATCCAGATATTTTATCTCGCTTTCATAAGTGCATTAAAGGAGATGTGAAATCATGCATTCTTGACACTGAAGCTGTTGCGTGGGATTTGGAAAAGAAGTCGATTCTTCCGTTCCAGGTGTTATCAACAAGGAAGCGGAAGGTGATTTTTAGAAGAAGAAACCACATAAGAATTTAAGTTGACTACAATGACTAAATACTGATTTTGTTTTATAGGATGCCGACGAAGCTGAAATTAAAGTGCAAGTTTGTTTGTTTGCCTTTGATTTAATATACCTAAACGGTCGATCTCTGATTAAAGAGCCTTTAATCAAGCGAAGGGATTTGCTAAGAGAGCATTTCCAACCGGTGGAGGGAGAGTTTGTATTTGCAAACAGCGTCGATACCGATAGCATGGAGGAAGTGCAAGAATTTTTGGAAGAATCTGTTAAAGGTATAAAAAATATTGTGCAATGTAGGGATGTCGTATTGGACACACCAATAACGTTTCTTTTCAATTTTAATAGGTAACTGTGAAGGTCTCATGGTTAAAACGCTGGACGAGAAGGCTACCTACGAACTCGCTAAGCGATCCCAGAAGTGGTTGAAGTTGAAGAAGGACTACTTAGACTGTGGTGGTGATTCGTTGGATTTAGTCGTTATTGGCGGATTTTTAGGAAAAGGAAAAAGAACTGGAACCTACGGTGGTTTCCTGCTAGCTTGCTACGACCCTGACGAGGAGGTCTATCAAACGATATGCAAGGTTAATGACGAAACATCCAATTATGAAAGACATGATTTATGTCTGTGTGCAGTTTGTCTTATTCAATTCTTTGACCTCTATTTCAGCTTGGAACTGGGTTCTCCGATGATGATTTACATAAACACACGGATAGTCTGAAACCGCACATTATTCCTAATGCCAAGTCATACTACAGATTCAACACACAACTCACTCCAGACCATTGGTTTGATGCTGTTCAGGTGTGGGAAGTCAAATGTGCTGATTTATCTCTTTCTCCGGTGCATACAGCTGCGGAAGGAATGGTAATTTGCCTAGTTTAATCGACATCTATGTAGGACATCCAACTGGCATGCTATTTTAGCCTAACTATACTTTTTCTTCTCGTAGGCCGACCCTCAACGTGGTATATCATTACGATTCCCACGGTTTATCAGAATTCGGGACGACAAGAAAATTGAAGATGCAACCTCTGCTGCACAAGTATGCGATATGTATAAAAGCCAAGAAGTTGTAAAAAATTCAACCGACAAGAAACCGATGGACGATGAGGATGACTTTTATTAAACCGGAAAGACCTAAGACATGTCTGTGAATATTCAAACCTATTCTAATTAAAAATTACAACATTCTATCTCACTAAATGATAATTAAAATCAACTTTAATTCAATAACTAAAATCATGTTAAAAGTCGATGCTTTGTTTATTCCCGAGTATATTATTTATAACTTGTGTTTGCAAATGTCAAACAATTTCCAAAATGACATAGGGAAACCGTGTTTCTAACAGGAAACATTTGTGTAAAGCAGACCATCCATACAGATATACTGACAACGCTTTAAGAATACAATATGTTTCACTCCTTGGTCTGGGTCTCCGCATAGATGAAGCCCCTCTTCCTTCGTTTCCTCCTAGACAAATCTTAATCTAAACATCCATTTTTACTACTTGTTATAAGTACATTGTACCGACGCAAATTGATACATTCCAAAACTCTCTTCAAAGCGTCTTCTTCCACACGTCAACCTTTTTTTATTTATTCCGTTTCAAAGTATTATCAGCTCCATGAATCATGTAAACTGTCTGTTCCAAAGTTGGTGAACCCTTTCTCCCAAACCGTCTACATTTATGAACAGACGCTCGTTTTTTTTTCAATATCACTTATCCAACCTAGTCATCATTCCAAGTGCGTAAACCGTTTTACTTGGCGAGTTTCCAAAAATCCTCCATCATTCTTAACACGTCGGGAACACATTCTGCGTGTCATTCTTTTGGAGCCACCGTCCCCACACACCTCGCCTCAACTCAATCCATGTGTTACCACGGCTCACCTCGCGTCTCCCTGTCTGGAACCTATGGGCACCCACCCAGCCAGTCTACTTCCCCACCAGTCATGCAAATTCCCCTGTTTTGGATTGAGCATCCCACCAACATGCTAATTTTTAAAGCCCATCGTATGCAAATTGCAAATCGACTTCACCTGCTTAACATCAACATCATCAAAACAATAGCCTGGATGATGGCCTCCATTCTAAATTACCGATGAAACCTTTTCTACTAAGCATCAATCCCGTCCTCTTGACATTGTCATTCCAAGCAATCCGTGTCACTGTCTCCATCTCACCTTCAACTTGATCCACCGCTTTCTATCTCCCTCAACCTCCTCAAAATAACAAAAAAAAAAACTTCAGGTACATCGCCATTTACACCACCCAGTTGCATTCCGTATTTTTTTCTTCAAAAAATCTACACTATACTAACAATATTGTACACTTCCTTTTTACAAACTGCATAATATTTTATTCTAGTTTTTCATCCAATCATTTTAGAGAACGCTCAAACAAACAAGCATCAAACCTCCATTCATTTTTGAACAAAGAAACCCCAGTGCGTAGAAAGATACTCCAAAACTCGCATCGGGAAAACAGTTTTGTGAGAGGAGTACAGATACCAAAAGTGTTTCTCACAAACGCTATCTCTACCTGCTGTTATGATAAAACTCTTCTTTGGATACAAAAAAATGTATTTTGTGAGTCGAGTGCATTTAGAGTTTTTTGGTAGAAAGGGAAGCGTGTTGAGGAATGCGTGGAGTAAAAATGGTAGCTGTAGCAACTTGTATAAAAAATATTAGAGCGTAAGCCAATTGGAGTTCGTGTTTGGTCCATCTAATGCTTCGGAGACCGGCGGAACCCGTCGAAAAAGATAGTCAAGCTGGCTGTTTGAAGAACTAGAGAGAAGAGAAAAAAAGCTGAATTGCGGTGGCTGTGGACGGAGCAGAGCTTAGTGAGAAAGTGTAAGGCTCACTGTACGGAGTGACGAATTTTCGATCAGCTCAGTTTTAACATCTTTTCAGCCCAAGTAAATCTCCATCCCTAACTACCAACATGGCTGACACGGAAAATAAGCAGACTTCCGAACAACAACCATCAACCCAACAACAAAAACAACAATCGCAAGAACAACCGAAGCCTGCGCCAAAAGATAAGGAAGTCATCGGTAAGATATCAATATCATTTTTTGGAGTTTTTATAAGATAAGAACGGCAAGGGCATCGATTCGGGGTTTTTAAATGGTGAGGATGTGTGGTGGCGGAACATAGTGTAGGAGAGGGATGTGTGGTGTACTTCTGGTGGCTGTAGATGATGCCGAATGGGCCGGGATGGGAAACAATGTCAATGAACTTGGTTTTTTATGATGATTGATGTCTAATGACGGTGTTTTTTTTTTGTATGATTATCTTTTACAGCGACCAAAGTGACCGGTATCGTTAAATGGTTTAACGTAAAGAGCGGATACGGTTTCATCAACCGGTAAGTGGGAAAATTTTCTTATGACGCTTGGGGGAAATAGGCTTGTAACGGACAAACCGGGGGATAAGGCTTGGATAAAGTCTGTACGCGATCATATGGTTCATGGGATGGTTAATTTTTTAATAACTTTAGTTCCCCAGCTAAATGGAGGTGATCATCTGTTTAGGGAAAACATACTGAGGAAAAATATTTTTTATTGATTTAGGGTTGAAGATAGGGACTGAGTATGGTTATATAGCATTTATTCAAGTAGACAAATGTATTAGCACTTTTTTCATCCTAGATAAATACACTGTAAAAAATTGCATTTGCCCTCGTCACAAATGCTTGATAACCTTTCATTGATGAGCTACAGATGGTTAAAAGTCGTCTTATGAATGGATTTATTCGAAGGTATATGTGGAGCTGTAGGTGTAAAAGATTTTATTTGATTTAATGGGAATTAGCTGAAGTAGATTTCTTCCAAAGATCTTATTTCGTCGATGGAATTAACCTGTAGGTACAGCGTAGGGGGATAGCCGGTTTGGAAGATGTTTTTGCATGCTTTCGTTGGAATGAATGACAATTGTAGCAGAATCTCAACTTGTTAGCGTAGTTTTCGCACGCTGCATAATAATCAGTTCTATTTGCATGAAAACTGCAGTTTTGTCTGAATTATGTAAAAATTGATGACCTTCTTTGATGTCTTGCAGGTCAGATACCAAGGAAGATGTATTCGTGCATCAAGTAAGTTTTTTATAAAAGATAAAATGCACTTGCTGATTTATAACATCATGGTTTAGCTCTGCTGTAACTAATGACTCTTTTTTATAATCATAGTCCGCTATCGTGAAGAACAACCCTAGGAAATTGGTACGATCTGTTGGAGACGGTGAAGAAGTCGAGTTCGACGTGGTCGTCGGTGAAAAGGGCAATGAAGCGGCCAACGTAACTGGCCTTGCTGGTGAGCCAGTTAAGGGTTCTCCGTACGCTGCGGACCGCCGACGGGGAGGATACTACAGGAGAGGGAGAGGTGGTGGACGTGGTGGATACCGTCGGTCATATGGAGGTCCAGGAAGACCGCGACGAGATCAATCACGCGGTGAAGGAGAGAAATCTGAAGGAGAAGCAGCGGAGGGTGGTGAAGAGAAAGATCAACAACAACCACCCCAACGAGGTGAAGGAGGAGGACGTGGCGGTGGCCGCAGATTCCGTGGCAAGTTGTACTTTTGTGTACCAAGTTGGTACCGCAACAGTTCAGTTTTCTAATTGAACAATTATCTATTTAGGTCGAGGACGCTATCGTTACTATCGTGGTCGAGGTGCAAGGAGGGGACCGCGCTCTGACTCCCAAGGACAAGACTCTGTGAAGGTACGTAGTTTTTCATTCATGTTTACGATATTAGTGAAAGATGAAAAATGATAATATTTTATAATTTGGTTTGCAGGGAGGAGAAAGTGAGCAAGAGAACCAACGTGAAGGCGGTGACAACGAGCGCGGTGGTCGACCCAGTCGTAGGGGGGGTCGCGGACGAGGTCGAAGGGGGTTCACTCGTCGGTTTTATCGCAGGGGAGCTCCACGAGGAGGTCGTTCTCAGCAGAACAGCGAACAAGAGGTACGTAATAGGCCGTTACAGTTTATTGTTATCGTCCTGCATCTTCTTAACCGTTCAATCACCTCTATCAATGATTCTTTTGTTCATTTTCAGGGGGGCGAAGGCCGTCAAGAGACACAGCCGGAGCCGAATGAAAGTACTGCGTAAAACAACATCTGAAACATACCCTTACACCAGAACTAAATATCAAGAAAACGGAAAAAATAAGAACATCTTTACATCTTTAAATCATTCAAAAAGTAACATCAGTCTATGGAAAATGAAAGCAGCTCCCCTCTCATTTAATATTCTTATTAACATCAATATTAATAATAATTTCTGTCTGTGGGAAAACAAGGTTTTTTGTATTTCTGTTGTTGAAAGAAAACCTTTATTCAATAACTGTAAAATCTGTGTTTAGATCAACAAAATAATAGTGTTATCGGTGTCTTTATAATCTTGGATTATAAGTACTATTCGTGTGTTTTTCAATTTTCAACTCTGGTCATTTGAATACTTATTCAAATAAATGAAAAGTTTTTACATTCTTCGTAGAAAAACTCTTAACTTATCATGTTGTTTCCTGATTCTTTTATTTTTTTCATTCATCCACCAATTACACCTTGATCCATACCACGACATAGTAAAAAATACAACATACTCAGCACCCAAATCGCTGCAAAGTTCATAGACTCCATTTATCAGCTCTCTATTACTATTACCAAACCAAGCTACTGCTATACAGTTATTGCCTTACTTTGTTCAACATGAACTGTTACAAAGTATCTACCTGTCTTCATAAGTCTAATCCGGGGTGTTGGCACCTGGCACTGACGCAGTCCCTAAAACTGGATTTGCATACGCATCAATTCCATGTCCTGAATCATGAATGGCAATTAAGAGTCCTAGCTGGCTATGTAAATGAAGTTAATTCAGTCTTGTCATATTCTAATCTGCATTTTGGTGACAATTCCTGGGGTTCAGTTGGCCGGTAACCTTTCCACAGGTACATCCTACGTGGCAAGGCATGTGAAACCATATTTCAGTTTATAAGGTCCATTTTAACCATAAAGAATCTGAAATTTGTATTTTAATATAAAAAAATACCGATTGACTGTCCGATTTCGGGGCAGTGTTTCCATCCATATCGGTTGGTTTTTTTTAACAATGCAGTGGATAGTGGTAGGTTTGCTCATAGGGACGTTTATATCGTGTCTAGGTGGGTGCAAATTATAAAAAAGTATTTCTTAAAGAATTCAAGACGCAAAAGTAAGATCAATTTTTCATATTTTTTCATAGGACAACGAACCCCTCCACTGCCGCAAAACGTACCCCAACAAGGTTTCACTCCATCAACAACACCTGCGCAAAATGTATCCTCAATTAATATGCAAATTATCCAGCAACAGCAGAAAAACGAAGAAATTGCTAATATTAAAGATGAAACCATTAAAAGAGTTTTATTGGAGTTGTCAACTCTGCAAACTCCTTCCCAGCTTAGTGACACCATGTTAAAGGTAGCGCAAATGGTTGGCCCACTTTTCTTCACGGACTTCGAAAACCGGAAAGACACCATACTTTCTCACAGTAAGAGTTTTACTACAATCCAAAAACTTTTTCCATAAACTGAACTTTTCATAGAAAATAAACTTCAAAATTATTTTGCAGCCCGTGATACATCCGAATTTCCGCAAAGGCTCCTTTCCGCAATTACGGATATCAATGGAGAAGAAACAAAGGCGTTAGTTTTGCAAAGACAACTGGATGTTTTACATACGACAGATTTTGCTTTTCTTCCGTTAGCTATTCAATATGGATTACAGGTAAAAAGTTGCGTTGTTGCTGCGTGTTGCAGACCCAAAACTTAAAAATTAATTCTGATTCTGTCCAATAGGAAGAAGTGCTTACGAATTTGTCAGGCTCCAAACTAGCATCAGTGGTGAGAGTCAACCCAGGCGATACTGTGATTGCAGACAAAGTTTCAGCAGCGTTAATAAATCAGCCTGACCAACAAATTGAATTTTTGCAATCATTGGTAAGGCATAAAATATACCAAACAATGTATGTTACAAAAGACTAAAAGACAAATCTAACATAATTTTTGGGTGTTTTGAACTAGGGTCAGAAAATGCTTCCGCAAGTTCAGCGTATCATAATGAGTCGTTTACTTGAGTGGTGGGGCGATCCACACACTTGGAAAGACAGACAACTCAACTTGCTCACTTCCGCTGGATCACCGCTATTGTCCTATATGCCGCAGTCGCAACTGCAAAGTTTAGATGATGAGCTGGCAGACCGTTTTGTAACGATTTTGGGTCAAACTCAGGACATTGCAAGGGGATGGTGGAGGAAACCGATGAGCTTGAAAAAGGCTTGGTTTGATGTAGCTAAAGGGGCGAGATACTTCGGAGCAGTTCATGAATGGTCCTTCCGAAGGATGCAAAAACTCTCTTTTCTATTGGAAGGGGCGTCACCAGAGGACTTGGAGCTGATCCCAGCCGTACCAGAGATCAAGGGCCTTGTCATAGGAAACCATTACACTGAGCTACAGGTAGATTTTTATATGCGACAATTAACAAATCAGTAATTTTGCCTATTAGAATGACATACTTATCAAGAATATGTTGTTTGTAACAGGCTCGCATTGTATTCGACGCATTTTACAACGCTGCTCCATTAACTCAAGAAGATCTGCAAGAATTCCAGTTCCATGTTTTGGATCTGACACCGAAACAACTTCAGCGGTTTGATTTCGCAGACAGTTTTGGAACTCTGGATGAAATGATGTCGATTATGGACCGACAACGGGATCCATCTTACTCGACAGTCCTTCAAATATCTTACTTTATGTGGCCAATCATCAACTCTACAAATTCCATCATGAACATAGCCCCACCCTCAACATGGCAGAAACGAGAACTCGCCCAAATCGGTAAAATGTTTTTCCTTCTTCCAAAATCCGTTTTGTCCCAAATCCAACCTGGAGTCATCAACTGGGATTCCAACGTTTTAGCATCTATTCGCTCCAATCACTTAACACCCTTTCAAATCTGGAAGCTTACCTCACAAATTCTGCAGACTGTCGATGAGCGATTTAAACCTGATTACATTTTCATGATTCCATCGCCCTACCAAAAAGGAATTCCATCCCAAAACATCTCTCAAGCTCTTCTAGGGTCTTCCACAGTTCGCCCAGAAGTTTTACGGGCCCTTATCGAGCAAGCGTCAGGCATGCTGATATCCCAAAAGGCAGTCATTCTTCAGAGAATCATGCACCGAATTAGCGAATCAATCATAATCCGAACAATGGTCGCAACCATCAACCCTTCCGAAATGTTTCAACTTGTGAGCCCCAAACTAATCTCTAAAAACATGGGAACTATCATAAAAACTATAATGGAAATGCCAGAAACAGGGAAATTTGGAATCACTTCAATTCAAACAAAACTTTTGCCTCAAACGATGCTTTCGTTGTGGTTGAAATGGGTCCGGGAAAATGGTCAAGTATCTCGGTGGACAGCGGAAGATCTCTTGGGACGCAGTACTTTAGGAGCTACTCATGAACTCAACTTGGCGATTTTAGGATTGAGTTGCAGAGACATTGCCATCGTAGATCCGTGGGATATCCTCTCAGTCATTATGCACTACAGACATGAACTCTACGCTCTGAGGAGATTCAGAACTTCGTTAAAATTCAATATCAATCTAAGAGCTTGCGTTATGGAGAAATTCGTTGAGTACTTGACCCAGCGTCGATTCTTGGACGGAAATCAAACAAGTACACAGCACATTCTAACTGACGCGACAGTTGGAGAGTTGGAAGCTTTAGGTGGAGAGATTTTGTCAATCATTCCAACCGACGTTCTGAATCAATTGGATGGCACAACTCGCACAACAATTATCAAGGAAATTGGAAAATTACAAATGCAGGAGTTGTTCAGTCTAACAACACTACCGACACTGCATCTGTATGCTCAAACGTTATTTAAGGACTTGGCAATCCGATCTTCAGCTACAACTGATAGTAGTGGACAACGAGCTAAGCGACAATTACCAACGGACGCAGTTAGCAGTAACCCTGTTGCCACTGCTGCGGATTCAACCAGTCCACAAGCTGATACAGCAGATACTGCGTCCACTACAGGAGCGTCAGATACTAAAACCGCGGACAATGCAGGAGTTACGTTAACAGCTGGGACCCCCGCAGATTTGAGATTAGAGGAGCCAGCACCAGTCGATACTACTCCAAATGCAACTGCAGACGTTACCCGGTCAGCCCCCACTCCAGATCCAAACGAGCCAATACCACATCATGGCATTGATATGGAAGCTTTGAATACCATGGGCAATTTGATATGCTATTCAGACAATATGTTCAACTCTAACTGGCCAAGGTCTTTGATGAAGGATGTGTTGGAAGCAAAAACGTCAGTTGGAGAGAAAACGTGCTGCATGAATAAACAACTGAGGAATAATTGGTTTGAAATATTGAAAGCAGTTTATGGAACAGATACATCAACTTGGAATGAATTTGATCTGAACTCCATTGGCGACCTGCTCATTGTTCTGCCAGACGAGGAGCTTCAGAAGATTACCATTGACGCACTGGGGAAAGCAGCAACACCAATGATGAGACAGTCTGCATGGTCCAAGAAGATTTCAATTCCAGGAGAAATCAAAACGGTCCAATTTGTTACAGCATGTACTGAAACGCTAGGAGCTGAAGGTCAGGAGTTCATGGCAAGTTACAAAAACTTTATGAAGAGAGTATTCCAAGCGTCACAGTGGATGGTGAACTCAGTTAAAACTACACAAGAGTTGATTCGAGATGGAATGGGAAGGACTGGACGAATCCCGAGGTGGGCAGAACACAGCATAGCAAAGCGACAAGTTCCATTGCAAATGGCAGGAGGGGAGCTTGCCTTTTCAGGTGTCCCACAAACAACTGTAGCGTCACCGACGACAACAATGTACGTTCCAGCAATGCAGCAGCAGCAAGGTGGCTTCGTCACTTACGCACAACAACCGATGATGACTGGATTCCAGCAGCCGGTTTATACAACACCGATGTACCAACAGCCGGTGTACTATGCACAACCCGGTGGTCAAATGATGATGCAACAAGGGGCTTTTGGAACTGGCCAAATGGTTCCTGTGACGACAACTGGCTTCGGTGGAACAGTAGCGAATACTGGAACTAACGCTGGGGGAGCATTTTCTTCAGCGGGAGCTGCTGGCGTTGGTAGTACAGGAGGTAGCTTTTCAACTGCAGGCACAAGTGCTCAGCCAGCAGGTGCGACGGCGAACGCTGCCGGTGGAAGTTTCTCAACTGATACCACTGGGCAAACGGCAGGTGGAAGTTTTAGTCAAGCAAATGCAAATACGTTAGCCGCTAGATCAACACCGGTTGCTCAACAGCAACCCCAAGCTGTGGCAGGACAACCTGCAGCTACTGCTCCAACTGCAGCACAACCTCAGCAAGGACAACTTTTAGGTGCAGCGGCGCCTCCTGCTCAACCTGCAGCAAATCCAGCAGGTCAACCACAACCTCCCGCAGCTACTCCCCCGCTACCTCCGAGTGGAAATCCAGGACAACCGCAAGGTGCGCCTGCACCTGGTCCAAATCAACCAGTACCACCGCAGCAGGCGCCGCCAGTTCCACCTGGTCAACCAGCTGCCGGCCCAGGTCCTCTACCTCCTGTTGCACCTCCTGGACCAGCTCAGCAAGCTGGTCAGCAACCTGCAATCCCTCCTGGTGGACCACCTAACATTCTTGGCCGATCTGGAGGAGGTAGCAGTACCATCGTTAGTGGTATCTCGGCAGCCGATAAACCCCAAGACTTGCGAACTCGAGCTTTAGACTTTGGAGCGCTCCAAGATGATAAACACAACTCTGAGGTAAGAAACAGTCGTCTATGACAAACATTTCCTTTCGTTGGCTAATAGTCTTGAAATCTCTGAATGATTTCTGTAATTTTGTAGATTACATGCCATGGAATAAAGGCTTCGGGTCCAGCTGCCATTGGCCTTTCCATTGATGACTTGGACAAGCTAACTCCAGCCGACCTTTTTGATTGTGTGGAAGCCCTTGGTCGCATCGAGTGGGATGACGATATAAAAAGCCAGATCATGTCCTTATTAAAGAAGAAGCTGGAGTTCAACCAAGATAGCATCAACGCTATGACACTAATCGAGCTCGGTGACCTAGTCACTGCCTTCAGTACTGAAGATTCCACCAACTCATCTTCTCCAGCCAACTCCACCATTCACTCTGACATTTCTATGATTGATTTAACTCTGCCCAATAGTCTGGACATGCTCGCCATCTTAGGCACCCAAATTATCGATCCTCCTTTGGTAAGTGAATCTTATTTAAATACCACAGGTAACAATTAACTTTTTCTGATAACTTTTAATCAATTCTCTCAACTTGCCCCATTGTCCAGCTCAAGTCTCTCGCCGAGAAGTTCAACCAAGATAACAAAATCTTCCCAGGCTTCTCAGAAGGAATTGCTCGTCCAGAAAATCTTCGAATTGTGGTCATGTCCTTAGGAAACATCATTTGCGGACTGAACAACAAAATCGTCAACAGCATTTTTGAAACTGACGCCTCCCTGTTTATCGACACCAGCAAAGTCCTTGGAACACTTGAAGGTTGTGGCAATGAAGTCTTGTCTACGCTAGCAGCTCATGCCGTCCGCCCAGGCAACTACGGACCGCCCAGATTATGGAGCCAAGAAGATGTTCAAACTGTTGGTGTTGTATTTGGTGGTCTCAAGCCTGACGCAATTTCAACCATTCCTGCAGACGCCATGCAAGGACTTACTCCACTTGCGGTGAAAAGTCTTCCAGCCGCGAGTATTCTTGCGTTAACGTCTGATCAACTCGCAAAACTGTCATATAGTGCAGCAGTAGCGTTCACACCAGCACAAGCTCATAACTTCTCGCCATCTCAAAGCGATGCTCTCAAATCAGTTTTGGAAATTAAGCCTGACTTGTTCACAACTGTTTTGAAAGTGGAAGAGACGACGACGACTACTCCACCACCTCCAACTTCGACAGAGGTTCCACCAGCAGATGATACTGTGGTTGAGGAAGTTCCACGAGACTTAAGTGATTTTAATGAGACTGTGGTGGGTGTCGGGGGCAGAGCAAGATCTGCCAACACGGGGGGATCCGGAACTACCACACCCCCTCCAGCAACAGCAGAAACCCCGAAATCTTCAGCATCTTCTTCCAAAGTATCGTCAATCGGGCATATTAATTATTTCGTTATTATCTTTTCGGTGTTTATACCTGTGATGAAACATTTAAATAATTACATCTTTGATCTTTAATATCATAAGAAATTCACGTAATTCGTTACTAGTTTTAGAGAATTATGATGTTTTTTGATTAAAAATTTGTTATCTTTTCTAAACCCTTTCAATTAGCATATTTTTTCCACTGCCACTCTACACTCATGCAATGCATAACATTCACAGAAATCCATTGTATGAAAAAAAGAAAGAACACTTTTACAGTTATTGATGATAATGGACCAATCTTTGATTCCTCGTTTTTATTTAAGCAAGCAATTTCGAAGCTTCGCTTCTACAAGTCCAAATTTCAGTTTAGCGGAAAACAAAATTGAATTACAATTTCAATAAAAATTTCATTGTGACCTTACCAAACCTATATCCACTTTACACCTCAGTACGCTTTGGTTTTTGTAAATCCAAACCAAAATTCACGATCTCTATACGTTGCAAACCTAAATCTATAGTGCTTTGGGTTTTCTACTTGTAATAAGTTACATAAATATGTTTACCACTTCCAAAATGTGTGAGATTTTTTTCATAAGGCGAATACTAACAACTTTAAAGCATCAGTTAACTGATTTTCTTTTCATACAAGAACTTCAACAATTTGCACCCAAGTGTGTCTGTGTAAATATCTTATTTTTTGGTTTTCGTAATTTAGCTAAATATAACTTTGCATTTACGCTAACAATAATAATAATACAGTACTACAATCTAAGTGTTTCGTAATCAGTACGATAATATAACGCCTTCCTTCAATGATAGTCCGCTGACGCCTGCCTATCAACGTTACACATTTTTAAACGCACCAACCTTCTTTCGTCTAAGAAAACTGCATGATGAATTTACACAGATAAACTTATGTAATAACTACACGTTTCGTTTGGTCTCGTCACCTCGTACAAAAGAATTGCACAATTACCAAAAATAATGAAACAAACTTGATGTGCAAAAGCTACAAAGGTATAAAAGGTGCAGTATCAAATCAATGGTCTTTTCTGGGTTGAGTAACTCATCAGGTACAAAACACAAAACTTAAGCTATGAAAATTTTCATCAGAGTTTAAAAGTACCAGAAGAAACTACAATGATAATGACAAATAGTTAAGTATTTCATATTAAATCAAAATAGAAGACTGCATAACTGTGTGACATCGTTAGCCGTAAGACATCGTTATATTTTGGTATACAAGTTTCCGATTGAACTTTTTGATATAAAACTTTGTTTTTTTTTTGTCAAAATTAAAGCTACGTGTTTCGACCGAATCGAGAATTGGTAATAAATTAATTATTCTCATTTTAAGTAGAAAAATGTATACAATATTTTGAAATAATTGTTGTTTCAACGTAGTTTTTTCTCTTCGTTTCCTCATAATACGCTATCCTGAAAGAGAACAAATATCTTTAGCTCACTCTGGGAGAACACATGGATATTTCTTTTACATTGAAACGTATTAAGCCACTAGTTTTCAATTTCCTTGAATGTTTTTCCTAATTACATCTCACTTTCATACAAGATCCATACTGGCCAGTAGACGTTATTGGAAAATATCTTACAACATGGGACCTTTTCAATTATGTTACTGCTGTCAGTTGTAAAATAAAACTGAATTGATTTTCATAAATATGGCACGAAATAGGTGGTAGGTAACTTTCACACAAGTACTCGTCATGTTAAACTATGAATTATTCTTTGTTGTAATCTTACAGTAAGCAGATAATGCGACGGTAGTGTTTTAAATGTGGCAAACAATTGCGCAAATACAGTAATAATCATAATACCTTCACGCTGTTATTGAGCAACCAAAGGCCAGTAAATAAAAACGAGCATATTTTTAAGCTTCATCAAATTGTTATTAATATCAACATTTCAATATCAAGATAACTCGAAAAAGAATATCGTTAATCTTCACGTTTTTTTTTAGAGACAAGTATCACCTTTTCGTCAAAAATAATCAACAACGATCGGAAAAATTAAAGGCAAGTAATGACTATTTTTTGGTTCTTGGGACTTCAGTAGTAAGTTTGGTTGTTATTCAATCACAAACTATAATTTACTCCAATAAATAAATAATATAACGGGCCAATCGTTCTGATTCTTGCTTAACTCAAGCCAAATTCCAATTTCTTGTCAAATTCCCGCAAACTCGCGTATTTAGGTCTTATAAATTGTAATCTTTATCCGTTCACACACTATCTAACTAAAGTAATGATGGAATGGACAATTCTCCGAACTTGATTTGCGAACCAATGTGGGAAGGAACAAATTTCCTTAGCCGTGACCTAATAAAATAAAAATCATTTTGTAACTTTGCATGTAAAGTATTTAGTGTGAACAAATGGATCACAGTTTATACCTCGCAGAAGTGCTGAATGTATTCGTGAACTCCCCAAGCTCCATGGCCCCCGTTCAAATACAAAACATAAGTAAACCCATCCCTTGCTCTTCCTCCGATCGAATAGTAATATGGAAGGAATTTATGAACTCTAGATTTTGGAAAGAGACATAAAATTGCATTATACATAATCAGATAATCACTTTTCTGGAGGGTACTATGGCCAATGCAATTTAGGATTTAGGACACACTTACCTAAACCTATGTTTTTCATAAAAATGGAGTGCCGGATCGTTAGAAGTCAGCACATGTAGAAATACGGCTTTGCACTGTAAGGTAGATAAATGGTCAAGTAAACTGGATAGGAGGAGTGATCCGATGCCTTGTCGCCTGGATATTGTTAAGAACAGTAAGTTAGTTAAATGTTAAACTCTACGGAGGGTCATAGTTAACACATGAACACTCACCGATTTGCATCCACCACTCCAAGACTAAGAATATACGCCGCAGTATACCGCAACTGGGAATCGCATAAAATATCTCTGTCTTCCCGGTTTAAATCTTTACCTTGTTTCAGCTCCGCAACAATTAAGCCTAAATGAAAATAAGTGAAAAGGTTTCAAGATAATACGACCAAATAATTTTCCATTGCAATTTTCAATATTCTTACCAACGATTCTACCGTCAAGTACTGCTGCAAGTGAAAATAGATTTGTGTCGGAGGTTATGGCTTCAAACCACTTGGCCGGATACTCAACAGGAAACCAATCTTCGCATAGCGTCTTTACAGTCTCATAATCTCCTGGATTCAAAAATCGCAACTGTATTTGATTGCCTATTAGTGCCTTTCTACTGGTTGGACTAGACGAAATAATTGTTTCATTTCTCCCCAAACTGGAAACGCTCTCGGATGTACTAATTAGACTGCTTCTTGAATCAGAATACTCAGACATGACTTCATCTCTGACACCGGAAAGTAAATACTGGGTTGCCGCAGTTCTCCCCAGAAACAGTCCACTTCCGTTTGCACTTTGATAACATGTTGACCCTTTATCCAGTGGCGAGTAGAAGGAGAAACTCGACATGGTACAAAAAAATAATCTCAGCGTTGCAGAAACAAAATCAGATTTTCATTTTTCTGTCTGTAAACCATCCATTCTTCGCAATATTCCAAGAAGCATACAAACTGTTACCATCTGCAAATCAGATTAACACAAAAACATATAATTACACACTTGACAAAATTTAGTTGCGTGAAGCGTTCAAAGCACTGGAGTTTTTCATCCAAAAATGTAAATCGTGACTAAGGCGTGCCCTCGTAAAAGCAGTCGAGCTGAAAACAAGACACCCCGAATGTTGTCCACGCTTAAATTTCTGCAATTCGTCATCCTTTTTTATAAGCTGCACATGCTACAGTCATTTTTATGATTTCAAGTCACGGCACTCCGTGACTCAAACCCTGCACCAAGCCTGTAACTGATATCTTATTCCATATTAGTTTCGTTTACGCTGACAATACAAAATTCTTGCAATTTTACAAAGACAACTCACGTCCTCAATTAGGAGACACTATGAAATTATCCATTTTACAGATTTCAACGCAAAAATAAAATACTTTTCATTCCATGAAGTTTTCTTCTGTCTTTCTATCTAATACCAGATAAAATATCTTACATAGTACTGAGCTTTATAAGAAATAAACGAATTCATAACTCATATCAAGTACCTACAAAAATTTATAGATCAAACTGCGCCTTTAAAATCATCGCTTATAGCTTATAAATCCAATTTCGTGCACACCTCGTTAGAGAAATCTAATTCTGTGTCTCCTCCTAATCATGTTTTACCTTTTATCTGAAGTTTTATTTGTTTGCTTTATTTTACTACAAAGCCCTCATAAAAATGTAATTAGCTGGAAAATTTTGGAAGCACGTTTAAATAAACTTTTGTTCACACAAACGACACCTATCTTCACACAACTCACCTTTAATCTTTTGCTGACGCCGACATTCTGGTAAACCACTTGCTGAGAGTGGTACGGTTACTTCGCGAAAAAAAACTACAATTAACTGTGAACGCT
>JAAXOA010000084.1:0-39312 GCA_036561885.1 Salina celebensis | reverse complement strand
CAATTTCATTAAAACAAGTTTGCATGATATAAGCGGTTTTAAAGGAAGATAAACTATATTTTGTTGGATTCAAAGTTGGTCTCACTCAAGGGTTTCATTGGTGAAAGATAGTCCCCATTGGACAATGATGCATGGTCCATAGCCGCCACGTGGGAGTTTAGAACCCATATTTTAAAATATTCATACTTTTGCTTATCAACAAACATATAAATTATAAATAAAAACCAAAAGTGTCCTCTCCATTTACTGTCATAACAAATAAATACGCGTAAGCCCCGATTGGGCTCCATAGTGGAACCAAGTTTATTCATTGAATGTTCCGTTAAATTGCAAAATCCACCTTCGCAGTAGGATTAGGGTCGAGCATGGTGTCTCATCCATCGGTACTTTCAGATCTTGCCAAGAAAAGCGTCAGTAAATATCTGTAAGTGTCGAATTTGTTAAAGTGAAATATTTACCAAGCTTTTTCAGCCGGTGAATAAGATAAGTCTATTTCTACTTGTGAAACATTTCGGATTTTATCTCAATATTTGCCCGTTTAGTTTCTTGTACGCTCGTCGTACTCCTGTTTACTACCGTGTTGAATAATGCTATGTGTTCAGTTGACTGCTTCGGGAAAATAGTATATATGTCGTTTTTACAAATTATAATCATACATTCTTTATAAACACATACTATTCAATAAAGAGTTTGACGTTATAATTTCAAGACTTTTTTTATAAGTTCAATACCTTATTCCAGCAGCCAGCCGCAATTTTTTTTCTTAATGCCACTTGACAACCCACACAACACTAGGAGCCATTTATTTTTCCCGATTTTTTTTATGTGAAACATTTTTAAACTGGGGATTTATTTGCATTTGTGAGAGAGCCATTTCTTTAAATTCAAATCAGTTCGAAAGTTTGCTCTTTCCAGTTTACACGTACTTTATTTCTTCATTACCTTTGAAACAGTGTTGTTATTCCCGGGTAATTCACTCATTAATGTAGCGATTTCGACAAAAATTGGTATTACAGGAGTCTGAACAAACTACAGCGGATTAACTGTCAGGATACTCTTTGACGTCTATTACTGCTTAACAATGAGTCATATAGTCTAGTCTGATAGTTTTCATCAAGAAGTTCAGTATGTGTCAATAACTTTTAAAAAGCTTCGCATACAACGACCAAGTTTAAGTGAAACTTACTAGAGAAAAGTTAATGTCAGGTGCTATCGCAGTGAAGATTATCCATGGAATATATCAACAAGGATAACATCACTTTTATTTATTTCTTGCCAAAATTATAGGGAGCAACCAACTCAAGTGTGATTTCATGAATAAAGTTAACTTTCCTACCTAGTCTGGTGGATTTTTATATGCAGTGTTTGTATAATGTTGATGTGACGGTGTGTTCAGTAACATTTTAATTGTTACAATGTGGCATTCTTACAAAGACACCTAATGAAAATCTTGTTATACTTTTGTATTCCGTTGGAAGATTGGGCATAAAAAAGTCTGAAGTTTTCAAATGATGTGGAACGCGTACAGCCTTTTTCAAAGGCGTATTTTTATATAGAAAATTTAAAAATAAAAGACTTCCGATAATCCGCCAGTATAATTATCTAGGCAACTGAATCTAAAGGAAATTTACAGTGATCCAAAAATAGTTCCTTGAGTTGAATGAAATTAGCCAACTTTCTTTGTCTCTGAATAAGAGAGAAGGCAAACCTTGTGCAAAACTTACAAACACACGTAAAAAATATTATAAACCTGTCAGACTGAGAAAATCATTCTCCACGCTTTGTCAAACGAATTATACCTTGTGATAAAGTAGATGGGACAAGATGAACACCGTTGTCTCTATTTTGCTTGCAATGCGACCTTTGTGTTTACTTGCAATTTAAAGGAATCTCGATGTTTCTCATTCATATGCAGTAGTTGTTTTCTCGACTTTTCTCAGATTTTTGAATAAAATGTCCCAAATTTTATCATAGATAACAGCTCAGTCCTTAGGCATCAACAGTAAATAAAGGAACTAGCTAAAACGTTGTTGATGTAGATGCTCAAAGTGAGAGGGCTGATATTGAACGTGTAGTGATGAGATGGTTCATCCTCCACCCGAGGAAATTGGCGAAATAACCTTCTCTGTGTTTCAAAGTGATTTGCCGTTGAAGAAAGAAGGTTTTTTTGAAAGCTAAACAGTTTTGTACGTTTTAATACTTTGTTTCGATGATGCAACCACATGACGTTTCATATAACGCGTATTAGAATTGTATAACGTGATTTCGCGAGACATAGATATTATCTGAAGATAAAAGAGTACATCTGCATTTCATGTTAAGCGAAAAGGAAAGGCGTCTGGTGGAAATAAAGACTATATAGAATTATTGTTTTCCTGATAGACGTATAATATACCCATACTACATACATATTTATACAAGCAGTATAGCGTTTGGAGTTTGATCCAACTACCAATATTGTAGTCGAACTGGTCCACGTTTTTTTTGGCAAACATGTTTGGGTTTCTGTTTAAAAAAGCTAAAGGTTTGGACAAGGAATCTAAAGGAAGTAAGAAGCAGTCCGCAAAAGACTTGCTTTCTAGGCGCAACAGCATCACTAGCGCGAGTACTAGTTGCACTAAAAAATCTAAGACGCTCACGTATGGCGGTAGTGCGAGTCCATCAGAGTGTACTACTTTAGCCAAACCAATAAAAAGTAAATCCATGGACTCCCTTTTGGACGAGGGTGTAGAAGGGGACAGTCCTGCCAACAATGAAATCGCTAAGTATGCATCGGACAAATTGAAAGCTGCCGAGATGGGTGATCAGTGGCCAAATATTCCAATAGTTTTAGTTTCGAGTGACTCTTTGTGTGATTTATCGACAGCAGCGGAAGCTGACGATGGCGTAGTTAATGAAAATGTAGAAAAGTGTAGACAAAGAAAACGACGCGACAAAATGGAGATCACGCGGTGTCATTCTGAGGATCGAAGTTGTTGTGGTAGTCGTTGCGGCACTTTCACAAATGGAGAAAGCTACGATCGTTCATGCACTGTCCCTCGTTCCTCGTCCTTGACTAATTTCTTATTGAATTCGTCGAGTGGGGAGGAAATAAGTTCAACCAGTGGCATCGGGACTTGCGACGATGCCTTGCTCAAAAGCCTTATGAGTGATACTGAAATTGAATTTATTGATGACACCGTGGATGACAATATGGAAAACACGTGTTACATTGACCACGATAACGAGAACACTAACGATAACAATTCAGAGGAGGATGATGATGTGTAGGTTTCTATAAACAATTAAATGTTAAATAGACTCTCCGATATTTGAAACATTAGTTCATTTTTTACGAAAAAAATACAAAAGTTAGAAAAAACTAATTAAATTTGAAACTAAACTTTTAATTTTGTTTATAAAATGTTTACAGGAGAGAGCTAAAAGACACAGAACGGAAAGCTATGACACAAATGGAGGAAATTCGTGGGAAGCTCATATCAAAAGAAACAGAACTAAGCTTACTGCAAGCAGACGTTAGCATGATGTCTGTAGACAAAGACAACAAACTCATGGAGATAGAGGGTAGTTACAATCTTTTCTTATATTGTGATTTTCGATACAATGCAAAAATTGACAATCTTTATAATCGATTTTACTATTATTATTCATTTTTGTTATCAAATAAACCTTATTCAGGTTTGTCAGCACAAGTAGCAGCTTTACGGAATGAAAACGACACCTTTCTCAAGCGAGTTCAAAAGCTGGAAACTGAAATAGAAGACCTACGTGTCAAAAACACTCAATTATCCGATGACCTTCTGAAAAAAGCGGGTAAGTAATGTTCTCTCAAACTCTCAGTTTCGACCTTTTGCCATTGACAATTGCATCGGAAAGATTGATTTATCCGCGACTGTCGTAGCGTGCAATATGGACCTAGCCCAACTAATGCCTCATTGACATTTGAAAAAATATATTGGTATTTTTCTATACTTGTTATCAGGGCGTCCTACTCAGAGTGCATACTTTAACCACGATATGTTTGTCATAAATTATCCTGCTTGCTGAACAGTCTTGAACTAAAACTTTGGCTCGTGGTGTTAAGGTCGTAATTAAATGCCTGTCAGTAGGTAGTCAAGGCACATTTTAGTTCTTTGTTTAGACATACTTAGGCTACATAACAAACACTCCTCTACACATTTTTTATGAAACAAACGATGCAATCATTAAGGTTTTGTAAAAATGATAACTCAAAATATATATTGGCACTTAAAGTAAATGGGTGAAATTCGTGAGAAAACATTCTGTCCGCTTTTCCTACACTTATCTAGTTTAAACTTTACAGTTTTCATGGTATAGATTACAAAGCACGCTGCGGCATTTCTTTGGTGTCAAAAGCGCTTTTATAACTCTTTTCATGTGAGTAAAAAACTAGTCGACGAAAAAATTGGCTCATTTAAGCTAAGAAACATAATAGGACCAAGATTCAAAACAAATACTCCGAGGTACATCACAATGCATGGTTTTAAAATACACTAAATATATTTTTCTCTGTCTTATGGTTGCCCTTTATCTTATCCGTTGGGTTTTCGCTCATTAAAAACGATTGCAAGTTGTGACCTTGAGTTGACGAATTGGTTTTTTAAAAAACCTACCACNGATTGCAAGTTGTGACCTTGAGTTGACGAATTGGTTTTTTAAAAAACCTACCACGTACCCCGAGTAGTATGCAAGTGTACTGTGCTCTATATATAGACGTATCCACCACGAGGCGAAAGCAAACAATCGTCAGCATTAACTCCTTTCCATACCAAATTTACGCTGTTTGTTTTACCCTTTTCTGTGAATCATATTCCATTCGCCCACTGAATCTGAGACTGTTTTAAGCGACGCGCATGAATTGTACATGGTGTTAAAATATTTTGATGATAGAATTGCAATAATATGTGAAATAGCTGAAGAACTTGAATTCCTTGTCTTTATTAAAATGTTTCCGAACTTGTCTTAGAACAACTACGATGTATTGAAAGCTCGTCGATGAAAGTGGACATTGACACTGGTGACTTCCAGGAACGGATTAAAGAGTATGAGAGTAAATTCAAGGAACTGGAAGCGGAGAAGAATACAATTCTGAAAGAGCGGAAAACTTATGAGATTGAACGTGAGGAGGAGATTAAAGCGTTGCAGGAGGCATTGGATGACACTGTGGCAGAAAAGAACCGCATTCAAAACAAATTCAACCAAGACTTCGCAGAGCTTCAAACTGCGAATACAAATCTTATCGATGACTTTGAATGGAAACTGAGACAAATTGAAGCGAACTGCAAGAAAAAACTTCAAGACAAAGACAAGCAGGTTCGGTTCAGGAATTTAGCATAGAACTGATACATATGAATCCTTTCCAATTAGTTTCACGTGTACTAATGCTTTATGCAGATCCAGGATAAACTGAGAGAAGTCAAGGACAGCATGACAGATGAATTTAAAGTGGAGAAGGAGAGACTGGAGCAGGAAAAACATCAACTTCAGGAGCAATTACACCATGTAAGTAAAAATATATTTTGCCACGTTGTTGTTTATTCCTGAAAATAGTTTCTGATTCTTGATGTTGCATATTTTATACGTAGAACCGTAACTATTTAAAGTAGACAACTTCATCTGTTTATCTGCTCTAAATATGCTGCTAAAAATTTCCGTCGGTAAATGATGCGGATATATTTGTTTGGTTTTATACACTTCGCGACATTGACATTTCTCGGTTTCAAACAAAATATTATTTGATGCGTGGGAAGACTCAATGTTGCTTCGACAAAAATATCAATTTGTTTTATTTTAAACAAGCGCTCATAGCGCCGTTATAAGTTCTTCTACGTAAAACTTTACAAAATTCACATTATATTTCGCTTAAGGATTAAATTTCATTGTACAACCAGCGGAGTCAAAATTTCCGTTCAGATTTATTCCCCATTGTCTCCGAAGCAACTTAGCACGTAGTGTAATGAGCGGAAAGTATTGCCTGGCTGTTGACATGTCACCAAAATCACGCTATTTGTATGTGTTTTGCATGCTCTATGCAGAAAGTTATCCAATCAAGAGTATCGTGTGTGTCCAAGCAACGACGCTATACTTTAATACGATACAAGGTACACTGATGCAGTCGTAACAAATCGATTCATCTGCTTGGAACAGGATTACGTGTGAATAGTTAACATCTACGCTCTGAACGGCAGTCATGAGCGTCTGATACGCCATTCCGTTGACGTTTCGTCAGCGATGCTTTCAAAATTTTCCATTCATGTGCCAAAATTTGCCTAAATCACAACAGCCTAATTTTCATATTACAAGACCTAATGATAGGAGTGAATATAGACTAATTCATGTGAATTTAAAAAAACCTAGACATTTTTACACGATGCAACAAATTAAAGTTCCGTACGGAAAAAAACTTCATTCTTTAATGAAGTCAGATCGACTGAGTAAAATGGCTGAGCAGGTGAAGTTCATAATGACATGGAATGCGAGCACAAAAAGTGAAAATATCTTGCTAAAAAAATCAAAGGTTAATGAAACATTTCGCCTTTTAACTTGTAAAAACCAAAATGTCGATGATAACACAACATCAACGTTCTTTGTCTGAACTTGCCACAGATTATTTAAAAAAAGCAAAGGGATTTTCTTGTAACTCTGAAACAATTTTTTTCATATTATTGTTTAGGTTGCTCATCTGAAATCCCATGAGGTGGAATTGACACAACTTCGAGGCCTTACACACGAGCAAGAGAAATCTCTGCGAGCCGCGTCGCGACAAATCGAGCACTTTAAACTGAATGAGAAGATCATACAGGACGAGCTGCGCACACTCAAGGTCCTTCTCGAACAGGAGAAAGCGCACTTGACAGTGGTTCAAAACTCAGCACAAAGGCGAATCGACCTTCACGAGGAAAACATGCGGTCAAAGATTGAGAAACAGAAAAACGAGATAAATGCTAATGTATGCTTATATTATTATACTTTAACAGTTTATATTTTTGTTGTTGCTAATAGCTGATGGCGTGACGTGTATAATGTACATATAACACTGGATAAGAGTGTCACATTGCAAACGCTCATATAATAATTCTCGCCATAACATTAAAACCTTGTGTTTTTATTGGAGTGTTTACATCCAAAGGAAATGTGAAAATTGATGGGATTTTAAGCATTGTATACACATCCTCAGGAGACATTCAAAACGTAAAATGGCTCGAAACGAGATGTTAAGCGAGCGTCACTCACTTCCTGATTTTTTACACCCATGACAAAAAGAAAAAAATCTGTTTTTGTACACAATAGAGATTTGTTTATTCCCATTTATTTTTTCTGATGCATGCATGCTTTTCTTTCCTACCTTGTAGTTTTGATATTCGATACACTTGCAGAGGCATATAATTGGTGATGTTTTCTGTTCTCTTTTACCCCCATGCAAAATTCAACATTTGGATTGTGATGAACGACACAGTGGGAAGATAAGCTACGTGAAGAATGCTCTAAGTTGAAAAAAGAGTTATGTAGGTTTCACGCTGAGGAAAAGCAGCTCGCTGTTGACTCGATGAAACTACAAAAGGATCAGGAACTGTCTTCATCAAAGCAAATGTGGGAGAAACAAAGACAGGAATTGAGAAATGAGGTATGTGTAAGCGTTCTCTTGTTCTCACAGAAATTTCCCAGTGAACCGATTTTATTACGTGCTTGTAATAAATGGAACAAATCTTATGTAATATGTTACTTTATCAAGATTTCGAAACTCAAAGACGAGATTTCCAAGAAAGAAATTGAATGCCAGAAGGAGATCTCAAGAGCTACTACAATTTCAGATCGAGAAAACATGGACCTCAGAAGAAGGGTAGACAAACTGAGTATAGCTCATATGGATGAATTGGAGGAAATCAGAGCTGCACATAGTGAAGAAATGGGTTGGTGATCCGATTACAAATCTATATTACAGATTTTCATATGACTTTACGCAATTAAGAAACGATTAGATTAGAATATGAAAGATGACTTAAATATCTTGTAGAAATACTAAAAGAGCGTTATGACACCACGACGGCACTTCTTCAGAAGTTGGAAAAGAGAGTGAAAAGATTTGAAAAACTTTACGGTAATATTCCTGAGGAGGAGGAGGATGAGCCGAAGTCTCAAGATGACCCAACGTGTGGCGACTCTGCCGTGCAGGTATGGACGGGCAAAACAAACCTTTAGGCATTAAGATAACTATTAGCAGTTCGAAGGAAAATGTATTTGAAAAGTAAGGCATCACTCTTGTCTTGGTTATATTATGTTGCAGAGTAAACTTGATGAAACCGAAGCTGACGGCGATGATGAGGAAGACGAATCGGACGATGATGAAGATGAGGATTCAGAGAAAGTGACTGGTAAAAATTCCGTAGACAAAAAAGAAAAAGATTCGTCAGAAAGTCTGGAAGAAATCGATGACGAAGAAGATGCAGAAGATGGAGAAAACATTGTGCTCGTGGGTAACTCGTCAGAGGATAAAAACGCCTTGTACGTTTTGGAACTGAAGGATGTGCCACCAACGTCCCTAACAGTGGCTGACGTCCATAGCGCAGATGACGATAGCAAGAAAGACTTGAGTAGTGACGTACCGAACACGTCTTCGTCATTTCTTTCTACATCTTCCGAGTCTGATTCTGAGTAAGCACATATATAATTGCTCATATGATTCAATTTGTTACTTATTTAAAATAGACTATACTAGAACTATTTACACGATAGATCAGATAGGTAATATCATTTGGTACATCTTTATAGGATAAATGATTTGACAGGGTACACAATATTTTTACACTCAAGTTACAAACACTATATACTACATAACTTCCTGATATGGAATATATTTATCAAGCATTTTCTGCGAGCGAACCTTCCAATGACGGAAGAATTGATTTAGTATAGGAGAAGAAAGAGTGGAAGTTGTTTGACAGACATAATAACCATAACAAAATCATTGTTAAAATTCACATTATGCCAGAGCGTGATAATAAGTCGTAATAATGTCATTGGCAGCTTTATATTTTGCTTCTTGTAGTTACAAAATTTCGTTTGTAAACTGTGAGTGAATGTTTCATGAATAACTGGCTTTTGAATCTTTAGCACTGGCTTGTACTAATATTTATTAACTGAGGTCAGCTCAGTTGACATAGGAATATGATTGTTACATGTCATATACATCACCTTATTGACAATTTTCATAATGGATATATGCCTTACAGTGGTAAATTGTGGATTAAAAATTTGAACTGAGAGTTGCAATAAGCTTTAACTAAGTCGTGTAATAGTCGTAGTAATGCTATTTGTGACGAGTATGAATATTTGGCTGTCTCACCAAAATGTGCACAATCAGTGATGGGTTCCATTTTGTGCAGCTAACTTGCCCAGTTGTGAAGGTCAAATTATGATCAAGAGAGACAAATGATGATATTTTAAAATAACTTAGAAACTTTAGGAGACCATAATCATAGAAGTTACATGATGTTTTGTTGGACTTTGCAACAAGTTCATGTGAAGTTATAAAGATGTTAATGTTGGAAACGGATTTCTTTCTTTTGTTTTTCAGTTTGACTTCTTTTTATATGATAGCTGTGATTCCACTTGTATCTTACCTCTTATTCAAATCACTCCTCGTCGTCATCTGGACTTTTCTTGCTCTCCTCCTTTCCATCCTCTCCCAAATGCGTAACTCCGATTCAAACAGTAAAGACAAGAAAGACTAACTGCATTTGCTAATACTTTATCGCAAGCCCTAATGACTCACGAATGCAGATAGATAAGTACTAGCAGATCCTAACAGACCACTAATTCTTTTATAATCGTTTTTTGAATTTTTTTTTGTTAACGAAATAATTTCTAACGCGCTCTAATCTTACTCATAAACAGAAAACAGTAATTTTAGAAAAATACTCATACAGTCACTTCAAGATACACTTCTCACATACAACATGATATTATCCGACTCTTCCTTGCCGCAAGTACCTTTGAAGGGATTTTGTTTTGAATTTTTTAAAGAACTCGTTTCATTTTGCTTTAGGAACAAAGACGACGATGATGATGATGATGAGGGTGATGATAAGTTTGAGAATGATTGAGATAATTCGATTAACTTCTAAGTTTGTTGGAGTGCAAATGTATAAATGACGGGAACAAGTCGTAGCCATACGTTGATACACAGGGACGCACGCTCATTTACAACTAAAAACCCTGGCCATGCATTTTCAGCAACAAACTGCTCCACTACCGCAATCTATATGGGAAAGATTGTTACTTAGGATCCTCGTGCATTAACTTCGAAGGATTTTTGTCGATGATGTCGAATGAAGGAATCCAACGAAGAATTATATTTTAATGAAGACCATTTTATTTTACCCCGCTGTAAATCGAAAAGCTCGTGGGTTTTGAGCTATTGTAAATTAATATAGGCTTGAATACTGTTAAGCTAGCAGACAATGTCATGGAAATATGAAAATTCATGAACTAGTTATTATACTAAGATTTTTGTAATGTAAATAAAAGGAGATATTTTGTCAACTGAAGTGTCAATTTGTGACCAGCGGTACTGTTGATATTTCAAGCACTAGTTTACGGTCGGCATTCATGGAAATCTTTAATAGTACGCATTAAAATATATCTGTTTGCATTACTTTCATATGAGGTATGTTTTAATATTAGCCAGGGGTTTACATAACAACACAGAAGTATTTTAAGGTGCATTTGATATGAATATTGACGAACAACATCTGAACTGTGCTTTTTTATGTTCTGTTCTTTGTTAGCCCGTTGAGAAAGAGCGTTTGTGCTAACTCTAACATCCGCACTACCATGAATAACTCATGTACGACTAGCAACACTTCTGAGACCTATATCCCCAATCCTCCTGCAAGGAGAAAATCACAAGGAAGTCGAGGAGGGATTTTTTCGGATGGAACGCTTCCTAGAATGGGAGCCAACGGCAAATCGAAATCTTCAACAATGTCGTCTTGCACTGTTTCTTAAACTTTCCAGATTTATGTTAGAATCATTGTGTGAAATGAAGATTTGTTAGTGTTAAATGGTAGTTAAACGTTGATAATAATACACAAATAATTCATATGTTTGTACCGTGTATGGTTTGAATGTACTGAGTAAATTCTATTAAACTGTTTAAAACAATGACTGATTTTGATTCATTGAACTCTTGATTCATTTCTGACTTCTTAACTAGTTTCAGTTTGCAATTACTGTCATATGACCCTTTTGCCTGGTCAATTTTAAAAGTGATAGCGCCCACTAAAGTGAAATATGAAGATAGGATTTTTTTTTCCTTTTTTGAAATCTCTACGTTATTCGCGCTTTTGTTTTTAATGTGTTGTTGATTAGTCCCATCTCCTGGGTGAACCCTGGGTGTGTACTAACTTATCCCTACATAATTTCTACATGACAAACGAGTACCGATTTTATGGAAACGACATTTTAATGGTTTATTTTTTTTATTAATATGCTTTTTAAGAATTGGCGAATTTCAAATATACAGAATCAACTTACATTTGTTACTTATTGCCATTGCATAATTCATTACCGATGGGCCCAGGATTAAAATTCAGTAGTTTTACGAGTACAACATAACGTACTCAGTACTGCATTCCCCTGTCACCTGTACATTCCCAGAAAATTAAGTAATTCCCAGATTCCCCAGAAAATTAAGTAATGTTATGAATTAAGTACTATTTAACAGTAGTAGCACTACCAGCTATGCTATATAAGCAGTTAACTACCGCATTCAACTAGGATGTACCTACTCTGTATACGAAATCGTGTTTAAACTTACAATTAGCTTTTCAATAGTAATGCAATTTGATAAAAACCTCTGCTGGTTTTGAATTTAATTAACATTAACGAAATAAAATAAAATAACAATTTTTGTCTTAAACGTAACTGGAGTTCTTATTGACCTTTGCTAATTCCCTAGTTCAATTTAGTTTTGCATCAAAATTTGATAATTACAGACTGCGTCTACAGTTATGATTTCGTTTGCATTATAATGTGCATAATTTCAAGCCAAATCAATAAATTGAATTTTTAGAAAAGTTTTATCCTCGAAACTTAGTAATGTTAAACGATGTACTGCTATAAAATAAAATTACCCCATCAAACTTCGCGTCGAAAACAGAATTTGATCTAGAATCCAAGAATCTTATGTGGAAGAAGAAGTGTCGTTCATGTGACGAATGCAGCACTTATTGGGCATTGTCGTCCTGGTTGACACGGCCATTCCGATTCCCCTCAGATGGGCTGTCATCTGCCCTAGCGGCATCGTCATTCATTCCTTCATTCATCCGTTCGACCACTGGACGGTTAACATTTGCTACGTACCGTGGGTACTCAACTACTAACTGGTATCGCAGAAAATCTGCGATAAAATTTAATGTAGCAGGACTGACGTATCCTTCTGGACGAATGAAGCGAGCTGGCGGAGGTTGGACTTGATTTTGAACCTGTGGGACACGGAGAATTCCTTGGGGGTGCAAACGACCGCATCCTACATGAACCGATCCAAGAGGAGACCGAAGATTCCCCGGCATACGCAAGCGAGGATTTCCGTACGACCAACTAGGCTCCAAAAACGACGTTGGACGTGAACTACCTCTTTGGTTCAAAGGTATCATATTACGACCGTTTGCAGCCACGGGATGGTTAGGGTTACATGCGCGCTGTCGGGATAAAGCTTCCGGATTAGCCCCAGCTTCATTTCCAGTTTCAATTTGTCGTCTGGCATGTCCATTTCGGGTGGGGTTTCCCTCCGATGGCAATGGTGCGCGAAATGGGTGACAATTAGCCATAGATCCATTGGCGACTTGAGGGCCACCTAATGACGAGGATTCCATAGACATCCGCGGATAAGGGGAAGATCTTGTTCTGGCTTTGTTCCCGGTTGCTTGTTGCAAATTCACTACGACCTTAGAGTCTGGGGTTGAACTTCCCTCTTCTTCCTTTAACTTACAAGCTTTTATTTCTTGTGCAGCCCCAGGCTGGTTCTTCTGGTCATTTGCTTCCTCCAGAATTTGTTCCACCGGATTTGATTCTGCAAGATTAGGTTGCGGTGGGTTTGGTCGTGCGACATTCGGCTCCGGTGGGTTCGGTCCCGCCGGATTAGGTTCCAGTGCAACCAGTTCGCCAGGAAGCAGTTCAAGAATTTCAACATCCGTATCAGAATCGCTAATTCCCCGATTTATTATCTCCAGTTCTGAATCGGAATCGCCAATGTTTATTATTTCCACGTCTGAATTGGAATCGCTGCTATCGTTGTTGAAGTGACCATTATCTTCATCCCTGATGGGTCCAGCTGGACGTTGGCGGACACATGCTGGATTGCGTGGTCGGTACTGAGCGACGACTAGATTGTTTCCTTGGAAAAATTCTAAATGTAATTCATCGTCAAAGTCAGACGACTCGCTGTCGCTATACTCCAGCTTTTCATTCAAAACAAGAAATTATTTTAGCAAAATGTGTTGAAGATGACGCTTTCGATGACGATTTATGAATATTATATACTGAATATATTTACCCCATATAAGTTTAGGTTTAGCTCTCGTGGATCCATGTTTTGGGGTTTGACTCAGACTACACCAGAAACAAGAGCGATCCTAATTAGAACAAATTAAGATTAGCTGATTGTCCAACAAACAAAAAGGTTAAATTGGTATTTCCAGATATCTGAATGGCTAATACTACTCTGAATTTGAAACTTACCCGAAATGTGTCGGTGAACTGATGAAGCAACCAGAAAATCACCAGCGAACAAAAACTCACTATAGTGCACTTTATAAAAAATGTTTGTACTGATTAAGTTTGAACTTCAAAAACTGCAAGAAAAATGCGGGTCTTTAATCAATTTGAAACACAATGCACTTGAAAATCCAGAAAATTACGATTTCTTAAAGGCAGACACGCAATAGTCACAATCTTAGCTTACAAAACGTTCTGTTGTTAAATGAAGCCGCTCTCATCGACAACTAAGGAGAAGCTCCAGTTAAAATCACTGGAACGGAATGAAAAGGAACTAGAGGCTCTTTCTGACTATGCTACACCAGCCAGTTCCGATTTTCCTAAGCCAAGGCAACTCTCAGCCTTGTCACTTGTTGTCTCTAGAATATTCGCTTCGTTAAAACCAAAACCTTTCCATACTTCTCGGATTCGATGACGCTCAGACCATGCCTTATGCCTTGTGCTAGACCCATTATGTTTTAAATAGTGTCTGCTAATGTGATACAGCAAACGCTTTTGCAAGGTATAATATGCATGAATGACTGCTTTGTTTTCCGGCAAATTTTCTTTCCAAATGCATAGCGTCTGATCTGTACGAATTATATTTTCTCTACTTACGTAGGGGTCATCCACAAACTACGTCAGGTGGATTGAAAGGAGGGTTATTTGTGAACGATCCCACGGCTGGTAGAGAGGACCAACGACGGCGGCCGGGTCGACCCCGACAGCCGACGAGCCAGCGACCAGAGGCCGAAAGAGCCAGCAGTCTGAGGCCAGAGCCTCGCCCGTCAAGGAGATGCTCGCAGGCGTAGTGGCTGGCTCTGAGGCCGAAAGAAGCGGACAAGGAGGCTGGAGGGGGAGACTTGGCATACATCGTTGGGGCGGCTCTGAAAAACGGCGGGGTTCATCTATTGGCTGTAAGGTTTGGTCCTCTCTGCTGACAAGGCAAGGGACCGCCATGTCGTCTGATGGAGACTCGCTCCCATACCCTCATACTTCGGGTAGTTCACCAATAACCCACCTTTTAAACAACGTGACGTAGTTTATGGATCATCCCTTAAGGCAGACATTTTCACATTTTATATGTATCGCATGAGCATTGATATTGTCTTTAGTGTCGAATTTTTGATTCTGCAGGAGACATTAAATTTACGAGTTATTCTAAGTCAAAACATTGGGCTTGCTGACGTGTCAAAGTATGAAAAGACCATTCAAATTTGAATTTGTGGAAAAACTGCCGTACATTCCATTCGAAAAGTTATGAAATTGCCATCTACGATATCATGTGCGAACAAAGAAGTCATAAATTTAATTGGTTTGGGTTTTTATAATAAACAGTTAGTTGAGGTCTTTTTCGAGAGATCGGCAGAACCATCCGCTTCTTAAAAAAATATGCATGTACCATAAAAAAGCAAAGTAGAACATCCAACTCAAGATGCAGAAAAATTTATTCCAGTCTGAGCGGTTCATGAACGGATATTTCAATTTTATTCATCATTTATCCATGGTATCATTTTGTGAGTACATACAAAGACTTATATTATCTTTGATTGTATGATTTTAAAACTCCTCGCCAAACGGATAGTGGGGATGGTCATTAACCCATTCTAGAGCACATGCGCGGCCACTGCAATCCATTGATGTAATGTACTCCATGTCACTCTTATCCAATTCGAAGTCGAAAATACTCATGTTTTCAATGAGCCGATTCTTATTCACAGTTTTTGGAATCACGATTACTCCTCTTTGTACCTAGTAATTAGCAGAAAACGAAATAAACTTTTTGCATGTAGCTCATAAAAATTCTGCACATATCCAAACATGTTGGATTAGCATCCTACCTGCCACCTTAAAATGATCTGCGCAGGGCTTTTGCCTAATTTCTTCCCAAGCTCAACCAACTTAGGGTCATCCATTAACTTGGGATCTGTCGGTTTAGCCCACGGACGATCAGGAGAGCCCAACGGGGAATACGCGGTAACAGCAATCCCCTTACTTTTACAATACTCAAGTAGTTTGTTTTGGTTCAAGTATGGATGGCACTCAACCTATGAAACAGTGTTAAAATGACGTGAGTAATTATCATGTAAAGTTGCATACAAACGAGACGTGATGAGATAACCTGAAGAACTGCCGGCTTTATTGAGCAGTTGGTAAGGATACGATCGATTTGTTTGTGGTTGAAATTCGATAGCCCAATGGATTTGACAAGGCCTAGGCGTACACACTCTTCCATGCCTTTCCATGTGTCCACGTAGTCGACTTTGCTGAAGATGAATTTACCGTCGGCATCCTTTGGAAATAACTCTCCATCTTCCTGATACCCCATTGGCCAATGAATCAAGTACAGGTCAAGGTAAGCAACTCGCAAATCCTCCAGTGTCTTCTTAACACATACCGGTACCAAGTCGGCACGATGAAATGTGTTCCATAGCTGTAAACGCATAAAACTTATCAGTGCACCGGTCTCTTGTAATTATGTTATTGTATCTGATTTACAAAAGAACTTAAAAATATTTAAAAGTTTTAACCTTGCTTGTAATGAAAAGGTCTTCCCGTTTGACAACACCTTCACTAATTTTGGCTTGTATTCCGTCACCCACTTCATGCTCATTTTGATATACCAATGCTCCATCAATATGTCGGTATCCCACGTCGATTGCATCTTTTACGGCTTGTGTAACTTCGCCGGGCTTAGACTGTAATAAAAATAGAAATGCATTCTAATGACAATTCTCTAGATTCTTTTTTTCTCCAGGCTACTCCGAAAAACCTTACTTCAACTCGCAGGATACCTTTATACTTCACATTAACGCGAAATTACGGTTTTTTGAGACAAGGTCGAGCGTTTTTTAAAAAAGTTGTAAGTGTAAAAGTTTACCGAGCAGGCTCGCAAGACAAATTATGTAAAGTTGCATGATGTATAGAATGCCTCGCCTCGAAATTTTTTGTCGGGGGTTTTGCTTAAAATGATTACCTTCCACGTGCCTAGGCCAAAAATAGGGATGGATTTCGCATCGTTAAGTGCAACTGATGGAATAACAGGTGCCATGGTTGGTTTCCGGCTTAAAAGTGAACGAGTGACAGGGCAGGGCACGGCAGAGGTTTATTTTCTGTTCCGATTTGCGTAATGTCCAAAACTTAACTATGCGGTAAAGTAACAAATCATTATCATATCATTTGATCTCAAGCTGTAAGCAGGCTACAGGTGAACTGAACGTATTTGTATGATTTTATACAGGCTATTGATTACACACAGAGATCTGACTTTTTGAACATGTAATGACCATCAAAACAAATATCTTATGATTGCCTACAGAACATGTTGTCCAGCCATGCATCGTGTTCATATTTTTTCTACAACACTGTGAGGATAGAAATTTCCAAAGAAGATAAGTCGCAATCGTGTTTTTTTTTCAAACAGCATCCGATAGAATGAACCATGCAAATGGACAAGCGTGTTTTATGCTAAATGTCGTTTTCGTGTTCATGACGGCTACATTGTAACCAATTTGATTGTCATTTATAGTCAATCAGTTATGTATTATAATAAGATTCGCATTTTATAAATCTAAGTATTTCATCGTCATCGTCACCTTACATACATAATAACTACATTTTGTCAAGATCAAGGGATTAGACCCCACAAGAAGTTTTGCCTGACAAAAGTCTCATGAATGCGAAAACAAAAAAAATGTATGAAAAAAATACTTTTCCCTCAGTTCTTGACAATTTAAAAACAAATACCCGAAGGAATTTACGATGTGACTGTTGAGTCATTGCATGGAATGATGGAAGTATTATGTCATGTGTTTAATTTCTATTGGTTGTTTGTAATTCTGTTCTTGTTTATTTTAGTCATTATTCCATAAATTCGTTATAAAAGTTATCTCTTTTACTTCCAGGTTTTTTGCGATTTGAAATTGGACCATGTATTTTATTTCTCAAACAGGCATCTATACAGTAAACATGTAACGTATGCTTTCTTTGAAATTCTATATTGCTTAAGAAAATCCATGAGTCATGCCGAGTTAATGTTTTACTTGGAGACGTATATTTAGATAACACGCCACAATAAGACTCTGGGAAACGGTATGAGCAGTTATCTTTTACGACGGGTAATTCACCAGAAAACAATTCAACGTTGTTTTAGGACGTTCTTCCCACGAATCTCAAATGCTGAAGCAGTTCAGAAGATTATTTCTAGTTATCTTTTTCGTACTCGTCCTCAAACTGTATCTTTTAATCCACTTTGAAGTGTAAACATGCTTGATTTCATGTCTTTCAATACAAACATAAACAACCCACTTGTTGAGAGTTTTGACTACGTGTTCCACTGGATCATTATCATGGAGGTTTAGTGTGATATTGAAAAGGCATGTGACGACAGACAAACTCTTTTCTTTTAACATCATTTATTTTACATTGCAGGTAGCCGGCATGTTACAATATTTCATTTATTCACTATTTGTCATTTCTCATACATGAATTTTCCAATGAGGAAATTACCGATAATTATTTTTCCACTGTTGACATTTCGCATGTGTCTCTTTTTCAAAATTGAAAAAACCAAAATATAATTAATTATCGTCACCGACAACGTACTCACATTTTATTGCTTTAATTATATAACAAATCAGTGTATATGTACATACTTGCCCTTTCTATGAAATGGTCTGCATTACAACATTGAATTTACACTTTCATTGACACATCTATGCGAACTACGTGTTCCGTTGAAAAATGCAGTACATAGTTGCGTCTTACATTTTGCACCCTTGGAAATATATCATTTCAACAGTTGAACACGTACGCATTCAAGATTTCTGATATGGAATGTTTCCGTATTGGAAAAATTAAGCATATGAAACGGAAACGTGTATATGAGAAACGACACATATCGCAAACAGTTTATATGCAAACGATCCTAGCACCGCATATGCAATGTTGCATTAAGTCTTACGAAAACGACGCCAACCATGTAATAGGATGTGTAGTATGAAGACGAACTCTTTGTTTAACCTATGCAGCTGCCTGACAGGCGGAGACTAAAACATAGAGGATTCAGGAAATGCGTTGTTTCATAAAAATACATACTTAACTAACCCTGCCTAAGGTTTGTTAGATTACTATCAGATATGCAAAGCCCGTGCTAAACTTGTGCTGTCTTGTTTTGCCAAAACAACCATCTCCATGCATTTTAGTCCAGCCAGCGCCGATTTAGTTTTTACTACATGAAGGCCTGAAACCTCCAGTTGAGACTAACTTTAAACTATGAATACAAAATAGACCTGTCACCTATGCAAAATGGAAAGTATTAGTCGCCTTCACACCAGTTTCTTTTTGGTTAGCTAGCTATTGTATTTGCAACCCTGACCTTAGTCGTGCGCTTCCAATTGACAGAAGTCGACATCCTCCCATGCAGCTCTAAAACTCCCGAAATTTGCGAATGCGAACTTATTGTTAGTGAGAGTGATCGCATCAATATCAGTTCCACACCATACCTCGTTGTTTTAAAAAAACTGTCATTTAATCATTTGAATTAATTCTGTTGAAGAGAAGAGGAAGAGATTGACACCTGTACTCTTTTCTTCATAAGTTCTGATTCAAGTAATTTCGCCACTGCAAGTTGTTTTCTCTTTGAACATTCACTTCCGTAGTTGAAGTTTACCCACTGCTTCTAGTAAATTTAGCTTTTAGATACTGCAGCAAAATGGGTGAAATGAACATTTTATTTCACGAGTTGGCTTACGCGATATTCACTCGATACTTATCTAATACATGGAACCAGCATTTTTGATATTTGACGCATGCAGTTTTGGACTTCATGCTTCCCTGAGGTGTTCTATTGATGCTTCATTTTAAGGTAACGCAAATTAACCAAGTTTTAGTTTTAGCAAATATTGTGCAAATCTCTTATAAATAAGGCACTTTTCCCGCGTTGATTGGTATATCTAAAATATATTTTTTAACCCCAACTATGAAAGACGGTTTTAATAGTACCATAATGTGGAGGAGTTGCATGAGATGAGTACATAAAAGGACCTTTACAGGTTCACAAGTCAATGTGGCATTTTATTCCCGTTGTTAATCACTTTCATACTAAACTGTAAACCGTTTTACATGGTAATCTGGTATATAATTGTATTGGCATATTCATGGTGGCCCAAACTGTCTGGGAAAGCCCTTTAGCGTAGTATACAATCAAGACAATGGCCACGGCGTTAGTCTCATCCAGTTTTCGACAGAATATTATTTTGCACCTGACATTATCCTTAAAATGGCAGCACCAAATGAATAGTTTAAGCTAAAACACCACCTGATATTAAGTGCATTATAACGGACAGAAGTTGAGAAGATATGGAGTCAGGAGTGATCACTTAATCAATGCAGAACGGACATAAATTCGAAGTATGTCCGAGTTCGATAGCACTAGCCCGATGTGGTTTGTGAATGAAATCACCCGTAGGTACGCATGGCAAGTTATCACGCAAAGCAAAATGATGTACAGGGTTGGCCATTAAGTGATGGCCTTTAAAAGTCCGGGAACCTACATATACATTACATCAAAATCTGGGAGTGATAAGCTCCTTTGGTAGACGAATCGGCTTTCTTCGTTTCATCAATTGAATGAATGAAAGTAAATAAACAGGATTTATCACAATGTAAAAGTCTGTTACAGCCACTACACCTATATACGTCTTTTAAAAGCAAAAAGAGCAAGAGTAGAAATCATGTATGAAATGGGCTATGTAATTCGTTTGAGCTACAATCAATCAGGATGATGAATGATGACATGGGTATCATTTCTCGGTAGAAAACCGCACGGTGATTTGATTAATACAAACAGTACCATGGTCATCTCTTATCAGTGTTTTGATCCCATCAAACAATTCATCAAAAACCTTTTACAGTGCACACGAGTATGCGCGGTTGGCCCTAAGATCAATCTACTTCTGGTAAATATTGCCAACATTTTCTAAAATATGGCATTATCCACTACTTTCATTTTAGTTCAATTGTGTTTCAGTGCAGTTGTGTAAATTTAACTCTTGCCTCTATGAAAAAAATGTACTATTTAATCGCATATCAAGTTTCCACATGCTTGTGAATTTGTTTCTGTGTCAGCGTCGTGTTTTAGCTGACTTCTCTCTATCCTATACTACTTTTTGCTTGTTGATATGTAGACAACAACGTGTCCTCTCAGTTTTCCGTGTTATGTGAAATATGAATTTAAATGGTTTCTTATAAAGACAAAAATGCAATCTTTTGTATCAAACATGCTGTGTATTGAAAACAAAAATATCTTCAAAATATTCGCAAGAAAACAATCAGCATCTCGTACGGCATGAAGTGTTCATCGTTTGTGAATAATTTACTATTGCACTGATGTAAAATGCATTCCTGCCTTTTTATCTTGAATCAAAACGAAAGTTTTCTGGTCAAGGGGGATAAACCGTTGAAAGCACCGCAAAAAGACAACGAATTTGGCAATGCAGAAATCAAAGCATAGAAGGACGGAAAAGGCGCAAGAATGATGATGCCAACACTTTTCCAGTCTTATAATGTTTTCACCGTAAGATTCCATTAAAAAAATAGCACGACAATCTTGCAACAGACAAAAAATAGATGACGACGTATGTGCTGCAGTAGTTCACCAGAGTTTTTAGCTGCAGACGTATGGAACTTGGGTTGCAGAACCAGAAGCACCATTTCAATGTATAATGATCGCTGCATAGATTTCTTTATTCGCTTTGTTGGGATGCATGCTGCCAACCGACACTACAGAAATAAATGTCTTAATACATTAACATTTTATTTGTGTTTAGTAATGCTACCATGCTAGTGGTCTTATCCTGCGTTTTTCTAGAAGTTTTTTTCCCTTTATGCTTCAAACATCGTCATCATCATCGTCACCAATAGCTACACAGCCGTTATAGTTTTTACTTTTACAAGAGCACTAGTCCACTATGGACATATCTGCAGATGCCTTATAAGAGAGTAGAACATACAACTCTTTTTATGACTCGGCTGAATAAAGACGGTCGCTGTCGTATCACATCCTGAGGGCCGTGTTGAGTTTTAGGGATATGTCCATTTTCGTGTGTTTTTCCACCTTTTGGCTGCATATATTGTATGAAGTAGGACCCCCATCATCTGTCGCTTTTGGTGGCGCACAAATTTTCCGTATGCCAAGTCATATGTTACGGAAATACGATGCACATGAAATTCCCACATAAAGTAAAGAACCAACATGAGCTCACAAGTATCTTGGGATTAGTATGGTCGTACTTTTACTAGAGCACGATGAAGTAATTTCTTTACTATGCATGAAAACAGGAGGGCAATTTTCTCCTTCCCATGTGTGAGTTGTGCTAATATTTGTACATAGTTTTCTCTTTCTATGGCTGATCTGGTTTTGGCATTATGTTTACAACGATTCTTACTAGTCATGTTAATACTACGGTACTTTTATACCAACAAAGCCTACAGAAAACACAGTGATGTAAGAACAGTGTCAGGTAGCAAGGTGGAGGAAAAATGTGCTAATCATTTCTGCCAACATTACATTGTGCTTGAGAAGCCAAGAAAAAGCTCACCTGAACTTAAGGGAAAGCTCTTTTACATGTGAAGGTCAAAACAATGGACAAGGAAAGAATACTAAGTAGGCGAATTGCCATTCACCTTAACCACATTATATATTAAGCTATCTAAGCTTTTATAATTGCGACTTTATTCTCCACGTCCACGACAAGTTGATTGAGACACTACTATTCCTTTCTTCATAGCTTATCTGATTTTGACAGTGGATTCATCTCCATTGACGAGGACAAACTATTAATAAAATCTTAAAAACGTGAAATGGAATAGTGTCAATGATTAAAAATTCAGGCTTTCAACTTTTGCACCAGCAGATCGCGGAATAATCACATTCCGCCCGAACGTAAAGGTGTCGTGGTACAGAGTAGTGTGGTGATCTCTAGTGTAATTGAATACTGCAGTTAGACTAGTGCAGGTTGTGGTGAGTGGATCTACTTGGTTGAGATAGGCTCCACCAACATCTTCAGTCCATAATCGGTGCACATGCAACGTGATCATGCACAAAAACTGCAAGTGCACTAATACAAAAGGTGCTTCGGACGTTTATGTTGTTACTTGTAAAAACATCGAGTCACGTAGCTTCATAACAAGCTATTGACCGATTCTGTGGATAACAGGTAGAGCGCTGTTATTACTTTCATTAGTCGGAAATTCTAGAGTAAGGACAGAGATGAGAGTGAAAACCGACTCTGTAGTAAGCTCACCAGCCGTTCATTTACTTGACTAGAGTGTAATGATTTTGGCAGGAGGGCTTCAAGACTAGTGTATTTTATCCCGTGAACGTTTGAAATTCGCAACACAAAGAAACGTTAAACGTTAAATAATATTTTCCTTTATCTAACTAAACATCTTTGTGCAAATTCATTAGACTTTTTCCATTGTAATTGTAGTACCGAGGAATCAAGTGATAAAAATTATTTGTATCAAGTATCAAGCCAACGTTGTATTAAATTTGCACAAACAGCAAAACAAATAGATAGCGATAGAGTGCCGAGTGTGATATTTAATATGGTGTGCTAAGAGAATGTTTAGTGGTCATGGTTTCGTGATTTTGAGAAACGAGAAAAAAATTGAAGTGCGTATCCCAGCAGTTACTCATTACAAGATTTATTGCTCTTTTTATCACGTATGTCATGGAGTCAAGCGGCTTTCGTCACTCCTTAGACCCATCACCAAGTAATGATCATGGCACTTGTTCATCGACAATGAAAACTTGTATTTTTGACGATGGCAACTACAGTTCCTATGGGATCTCATGATAGTTATTATATTTGTGGAGGCTGAATCATGGTGCAATCCTTCATTTAAAGTGAAGCGAGCTTTCTTTCTGTTCTTTTGTTTAAAGTAAACATGCAATGACAACAAGTAAAAGTTATTTCTACCGAATATACTGTTTCTAACCACGATGGAGACTTGTCCAGAAAAGCACTTGCTTGTCAGCTCGACATCAAGAAGTCATGTTTAGTCGCGCCCGTACAATATTACAAGAATAAATTGTGCACGTTTACATCATCACTTTGAACCAGAAAACAGTACAAAAAATGCCTTGTCAACATGATGATTCGGTCACATGCAGAATCATTGTAAAATTGAAGGTAGTCAACAACCAGATTTAACCGGAGATATAAACTATTTTGACTGATCACATGATTTTGTTTCTCATCCCAAAATATTTCTGTTATCTAGTTGGAGCTACATATTATTGTAAATACTTAAGAGGATGCGGTGCAGGATTAGGATTATCATACTGTACGAAAACTGGTGAATTGTAAAATGATAATCCTGAGCGCAATTGTCAAGTCTAACATCTTTAAAGCAGACGGTTACACTGTGAATAAAAAGTATTTACACTTGAAGAATATGAAGTGATGACACTGATTCGCTTTGAAAAAATAACTTGCACTTTTCACCGATATGTTGAAATAACAAAATTTGTCCATAAAATTATGCTAGAACATATTCCATGGATATATAATCGTCATCATTACCTGCTAGCTATTCCTTAGTGTGTTTGCATGGATATTGTACACTTCCTTTAAATTAAAATGACAAATCTTGGTATTGGCCAAATTAAAAAAGGTGCGTGTATAAAACACTATTTATCTTGTGCATTGTGCAACCAAATTTTCTGGTAGGGTTACTCTTGACCGTATGTAAATGATGGATGAAATATATCTACAGCATTGTCCTCGGTTTGATCCCTGTCTTGACCAGTTCACTGGCACTTCTGAGAAATACCAATTGGCCCTTAGAGAAGTCACCAATGTTACCTGTATTGTGTTACCTGTGAGTACTACCATTTCTAATACTCTTGCAGTCTGCAGTGTCAAAAGGGGTTGTCAGTCGTGTTCCCATTGTAAATCTATTGAAAAGAGCAAAGACCGACCTTGTAGTCATGATGTGCTTTGTTGTACCACCTACAGTAACTCAAAAAACCATCAATACTCTCTCTTATGCAAAAATAGTAACAATTCTAATGGTAACAAGATTGTCATCAAATGGCTCATCATCTTCCCCGTATCCATTCTTACAACTAGTTACTTAATACAGACTGGCATAATGTTAGCGTCGGTGTTTAAACAGTTTAGGACTATTAACTTAAGTGACGTAACAATATCGCCATTGCTACTCCTCATACAACTTCTCCCAGTTTTGTACGTTGAACAACAACGGGGGAAAAGTGACATGTCCAGTTGAGTGATGCTAAGTTCATTTTCTTGAGCGTGTGAAACAATGGTGATTTTTTTTTCATAGCAGTAATTCTGCGTTATCCCTTTCATTATTTGATTTTTCACAGTGTTCCACGTTTTAACTAATAACACTGAAAACAGACATCATATTTCAACACCTACAGCAATAAACTGGTCAAAACAACGTCCAATTTTACAAATTTTCTGGAAACATCACATTTTCAAATTTACATCGAGTAAAACCTGAACATCATCAATGACAACTTCGAAGCGCATATCTGTAATAATAACTGTGGCTTTTGTGACCTGATTGTGAAGTCGCCTACAACAGACATTCTAAGTAAACTTGATGTTTAGCGTTTAAGCGATAATTAAGCATCTTCGTCCCTTATCAAATCAACTTTACATGCTCATCAAAAACGATTGTGTACTAGTTTTGATAGGATTATGTGATTATTGATTTAAGCACGTTTCAAAAATGCTACTCTTTATGAAACAAGCCAAGAGACACTCGAGAAGAACGTGTGGCATCTCTTCTTACAAGTGACGGCGCGGCATCTTTTTAATACAAACACTGGTGTACGTTGCTAAAACGCATTTGAAAATTTTCATACAAAGAGTTTGTTATAATGGGACACTCTTTGTGCTTTTGGTGCGGTGGGTCGTTGCTTCTTTCAAGTATAATGCTACTTCCATTGCTTGCCAATGTGGTCTTCGTCGCCAACGGATACCCTATGGCGAGCAGTAACATCTCGTCTTCTGCTATTGATATAACATCCTTATATCCAGTCTCGGAGGCCGTACCGCCTCGCGATGACTTAGCAATAAGCTCTGAGGAAATTGATGACGATGACAGGACAGGGCTACCAAGTCTAAGCTCCCTAAATGTTGACGAATTCGAAGAAAGTCAGCGATTAAAGGATCATATTGAGGAATTCAGTTCAAGTATGAAACATGAGCACACGTCAACCCTTCAATCTATTCGCGTTCGGGTCTCAGAGGAAGTGCCTAGTGAAAGAAAATCTAGGAAAAATCGGCGAACTGTTTCCCACACGGATAATGCAAATCCAGGCAGACATGATTTTTCTAAAAACTCACCAAATGACGTATCCGGTTATCATCATAAACCAGCAGCTCTGCATGCTGCTGACGGAGCTGCCCAAAATTTGCCAACTTTCACCGAGATGAAAGCTGATACGAGTAGTGAAAGTGCTTTGGCTGACCATACAAACAAAATCGCATCATCATCTAGGGTCAGGATTATTGGTGTTTCCATTGACTATGACTCTGACAAACGGCGAGTTGGGTACGACTTGAAAGGATCTCCTACTGTCCTCGAAGGAATGGACTTGAGGCTCACACTTTACGGTCATTTTGCGGAGAATATGTTTTTCAAGTTTTCAAAGTTTTACGACTGCGATGACCACCGAAACAAGGAAAAGCAATACCCGGTAAGTACAAATCCACAGATTCGTAGATGTTTGAACTCGTCATAAGGAGCGTCATATCGTAGCGTTGGTTTATAAAACCTTTATCGAGTCTATGTTCAGAAAACTAATACTTCTCCCGGATTTCAGGTTTACGTGTTAGATAAAACAGACTACACTGTAGCTGCAGTTGACGCGCCAGTGCCGCTTTCTGGAGAGCTCAACGAGGCGTACTTCTGCTTGAGCACTGACGGTGGTAAGTCCTTTCATCGTCAGGGACAGACAGGAGTCCGTAATCACGTCCATCCCTGGTTGGTAATCAAGCTACAGACATCCATGTTTCCCCCGTCGCTTCACATATTTTTCATTGTGGTTCTGCTCATACTTTCGGGGTTGTTTTCGGGACTCAACCTTGGCCTCATGTCCTTAGACAAAACCGACCTCAAGATTATTATGAACACGGGATCCAAATCGGAAAAGAACTATGCTCAAAGTATTGCTCCTGTTCGAAACCACGGAAATTTTCTCCTTTGTTGCCTCTTATTTAGCAACGTACTTGTGAATGCAACCTTAACGATTTTGGTGGACGATCTAACCTCTGGGGTAATAGCCATCGTGGCTTCCACTCTGGCCATCGTCATTTTTGGTGAAATCATCCCACAAGCTATTTGTTCACGCTTTGGACTTGCAGTTGGCGCAAGAACCATTTACATCACCAAGTTTTTCATGATGCTTACTTCCCCGCTGGCATACCCCCTCAGCAAAATATTGGATAAGATTTTGGGAGAGGAAATCGGAAACGTGTACACGAGGGAAAGGTTGAAGGAGTTGTTAGAAGTGACACGGGACAAGCACGGTTTGGAACCAGAAGAAGTTGGTATTATTTCTTGGGGCTCTTGACTTGAGATTGAAAACCGTTAAAGATGTTATGGTGAAGCTTGATCAAATTTATATGCTTCCCTCAAACGCAATGTTAGACTACGAGACAATGGCAGATATTGAATATCAAGGTAGATATAAAATTGCAAAAAAAAACATCCATATTTGTTTAATTTTATGGAAAAAAGTGTACATACATGATGGCTCTACTTATAATGTTTTCTTTCTTCTTTGTCATTTTCTGTTTCACAGGCTATTCCCGTATACCAGTGTACGATGGTGAGCGCTCTAATGTAGTGGCTTTGATCAATGTGAAACAGCTAACACTTCTTGACGCCAGTGACAATATACCCCTCAGGCTTATTATGGACTACTACAAAACGGACCTGTTCTTTGTTTTCGAAAATACACATCTGGATTTCATGTTCAAAGCATTCAGAGAAGGTAATTATACATGAAACTAAACATACGCACATAAGGTTCAATTGTGTAAAAGGTAGACGCAGTTACGCTATAGGTCAATGCAATATCTTCACCATTCATATTGAATTTATGCAGGGAGTAGAGGGCACATGGCATTTGTACAGCGTGTGAATGACGATGGCCCAGGGGATCCATATTATGAAACAGTTGGCATGCTAACAATGGAAGATGTCCTCGAAGAGATTTTGCAGACCGATATTAGGGATGAGAACGACAGTAAGCTCAGAAAACTCCATTAGCTTATTCCTGTATCAATGTCTTATAATAGGTTCATTACTCTACTCTAATTATTTTAGTCGAAAAACTAAATGCCCGAGCTGGGAACAAAAAACGCCCGCCTGCGATGCCATTTAAGGAAAAGAAGAAAACCAAAAGGGTTGTTGAAATACCTGCGACATTACTACATGCAGCTTCTCAATACCTGTGCTCTTGTAAGTATAGCCTTTACGCTTTCCTTCTTTAATGTATTTCTTAGTTTTGCCGACAATTGCTCAGCAATGCAATCAATTTAACCAACACATGCTCATTCTCTCATAGACGTGGAGGCGTTTAAAAACTACCTTGTCGCTCCGCATATAGTCCATCGGCTTCTGAAGTCATACGTTCAATTTGCTAGCTGCCCAAAACGGAAGGGGCGTCAGGATGCCGCGGAGGTTTTTCTTTATGAGGCTGTAAGTTTAAGCCTACCACGCTTTCAAGATTTTAAATGTACGTAGCTACTTTTCCAATTTTCAACGAATTGTCGTCTTTGACTAACAGGGAAAACCAGCGGATTATTTCATACTGATTCTGGAAGGCCGTGTGAACGTCACGGTTGGGCAAGAAAAGTTGATGTACGAGGCCGGACCGTTTGCTGCATTCGGATCTGACTTTCTCATGAACGAGTTCCTTGGAGGTTAGTGGAAATTTTAACTATTTCTACTTTGTTAGTACATGTTACTTAAAATTGATAAGCCTGTTATTGAATAACTATTTACTTGGATTCATTTTTTCATTCCGCACAGCCCCTGTCTTACTAGGAAGGAGTATCGCAGAGTCTGCACTTAGCAGTCCAACCGAAATCGATCCTAGTGAAAGACTATCAATAACATCAGAAATGGTGGATGTTAAAAAGCGCCCAACCTTCATTCCAGATTACTCGGTGAAAGTTGTTTCGGATGTGTACTTTCTCCGTATAAAGTTCGAGCAGTACCATCACGCACGGGCTGCCACGGAAATGGAAAAGGTTTATGAGGCAGGCAGTGGCAGTGGAGGAGAACTGCAAGACAAAATCAACAAAGTACGTATTCGAATAAGACAACTTCATATGAAAGAGTTTTCGCCATAAACATAAACTTGTTTTTCGTAATTGTAGGTAATGGAAAGCGTTGAAAGTGAAGATGGGTGTGATGAAGATGCCATGTCCGCGACTTCCGGCGCAGGGGCACCAGAAAACGTAAGCTAGTTTCATTAAGTATACAATATTTGCTCAAACAACTGTTTTTACATTGAGGTCTCATTTACTTGTCTCTATAGAAAGATCACATCACAATTAATGGAATCCTAAGATTAAACTCGAAGACTGAACAGGGATCATCGTCCAACGTCAATGGACATGATGACAATTTGAAGGAAAATGATGAAGATCAAGACGAAAATAAGTCAACTGAGGTTACCAAACTGCTCCAGAAGAACCCTATTTGCACTAGTAGCTAGTGACCCCACACTTTGGTTACGTTTTTTACTCTCTTGTCTGACCACTATTAATACATAAGCAGTGATTCCACTATTGATTCCAGGATGTGCACCTGGTCACTCATTTTACTAGCAAATCTTAAGATTACCTTAAGTACAGCCTTAATTTCCATTAGAAAACAATGAAGAATTCTTGTACAGTCTTCTCATATAACTGACAAGAATGTTTAAGAATTTACTTAATCGGTGTAGGTACAACCTAACCTACAATCTCAGTAGTCATTCACTAACATTTAAGTTTCTCTCTTCAATCATACGTTTACGTTCAAGAATATTTTGGAAATGATCTAGAAATAACCAAGATTCTCCACGCAACGGGGGTCAAGTAGCCATGAAACAAAAGCACAAACTGTGTAGCCAACTGAAACATTCTTTCTCCTTTTTAGTATTTATTTTGTATCAGTATTTTTTTTCAATGCAAAGACAGGAGTTAACCAATATTTAGTCAATGACATGGTTACTTATATAACAACTTGTTCGTATAAAAAGTTTATTCCTATTATATATCTCATTTAATTCGGTTATACAATTTTAGGAAGCATTCGCTACGTTTTCATGTAAGAGTACCTCATATTTAAACTTAATTCAGTACCCCTTCTCTTTTACAAGGTCTACTATCAATAATGCCATATTTTAAAAGTCTTTGTACTTTGGCAACATAGGCATCATCAGTAATATCTCACAGTCCCGCCATTGGGAGGTAGTACTAGTTCCAAATTTCGTCATTGTCGACTTGCAACTTAATTCATATTTCACAAGTGCCAAATAGAACAGTTGGGGATTAAACTGAAATTGCAGTCACTACCAATTAGCCACTTATGTATGTATTTTGGTACAAAACAAAATGTTTTCAGATGTGTAGCAATCACTCGAGAGAAAAAAATGCCGCAACCTTCTTTTCAAGGCAGTTCACAGTATTTTTCGATCGTCGTTAATTTTTAATTACACAATTATCATACTACATATTTCTTATTACAATGCATTAACTTCAGCTCAAGCAATTCTTAGTCAGTTAAAGTGTAAAGCAAGAATTTGAAAGACATACGGAACAATTTGATGCTCGAATCTATGAGTTATGCTGAAAATCTTTTATCCAAGCTGAAACGCGACTTTTTACTGATTTGAGGTACAATAGATAATTGAATAATAAATGTTGACTAACGGTAGTTTTCAGATTACTGTCCAAAATATACTTCTCCGTACTTTTCAGTAAAATTATCCTCTCCGCAAAAACTTTTTATATGTTTTCCTACTACATAGAATGTCAACAGCTAAGAAGGCATTCATTAATGATTTAAGTATTTTTCCCATTCATCTATTAAATGGTTTTAGATACGCTACCGAGTTAAAGAATATAACCATTAGGAAACTATTGCCCATTACGATTTACACAGATTACATCTTGGTCGTAGTTGTCACCAATTTTATTAGTTGTCATCGTTTTCATTTGGAAACCTTTCAATAATATGCCTCCCTCATTTGCACTGATTTTGTTCCAAAAGTACTTATTACATTCTTCAATAAGGTTTTTATTATTCATTTACGTGTATAACTGAATTAGATTTATTGACTGACAAGCGGATAGTTCTATTTACACTTAGGTTATGCATTATGTCATAATTTTTTGCGTTGCTTAATTTTCCAAAATTTTTGCTTTATATTTTTTCAACTCTTAACTTATTTGTTACCATTGAATACATTCCTATTAGAAGTCTGTCCTGAGTATTTTAGGATAGAACACGGGATAGAGAAAATATTATAGAATTCTAGCCGTTTCCACCTTTTTCATGTATGGCATGTAGTATTCGTTTGCATCATTTTCGCCTGCGCACAGTCTTCAACACTAGCAAAACAAGTCAGAACTTATAAAGGCTTTATGAAAGTATGATGTATGTAGCGAAGGCCACCGGAATTTCTAAAATTGCCACTTGATATAATTCATGTCAAAATGAATGTGGACGCATTCAATGTATATTATAGCGTGATGCGTAAAGATTGTACTATTACTACTACTAACAAAAATAACTAAGTAGTTGTGAGTTGTAACTACAAATATATAAGGAATTGTGAAGTACATTTGGAAATTTGCAAGCTTTAACAAGACAGTGACTTGACTTAATTAAACTTCATGTAAATAATGGTACAACAAAGCAAATATATAGTAACCTCTCTGATATATGTTGTTGAAAGAACAAACAAAAAAATCTTTCTGTAGATCGGTCGTTTAAAGTCGCAAATTGGAACACTCAGTTACCTGAAATTTAAAAAATCGCATCGCACTATGGACGGATCAAAATTGTACTAATATTGAATATAAGAAAGTTTAAAAAAATCATAGTCTAGGATTGTTTCGTCCAACTTATTGGTTAAAAATCCCCATAATGGCCTACAAACGTATCGGAACACCATCCAATTTCGTTGTTTTAAAATTCTGGTATTACACAACTTTAGTAAACCCCGTTTATTAATTCAGTTGTTTAAACATTTGTTAAACGCTCTAACAATTATTTCCCATTTTCCACTAAACCATTCAAGTAAAAATTTTACTGTAGACAACGTCGAAGTACACATAACTAATGGAACGGAAAGATATCATTTTTAAGTTAAGATAAATTTAGTTGGTAATCTTGTTTTCTTTGCATAGTTGATAGCATAGGCCCATAAAGAAATATATTATTCAAAACTCCAAAACCTGTACTTAATGTTAATATCATTTATTAAAATTGTTGATTGTTCTCTTGCCTTGCAGCATGTTAATAAAGAAAGTTAATTAATATATTTTCTTGTTAATTGTTAGTCTTGTAATGACGATGTTTAAATCTCATATTAAGTTTTTATGTTTAGAAGAGGAACAAACATTGTATAACTTTTTTTTCCTAAAATAAAGAATAACGAGAGAAAACTAGATTCATGCGTTCATTATCTGTCAAACACAACTACAAAAGTCGATTCCGACCAGGAAAACTCCTGATAAGGTGAACGCTTATGAAAATGCTTATGCACGATAAATGCCTAAAAGTCGTAGGGCAAACTTACAGGTGACGATGCGATAAGTGGAATTGGAATAAAGAAGCTTATGATGTGGAAATAATGAAAGTGCAAGCGTTTCTAGTTGCATTATAATTTTATATTGTAAATAACTGTGTATTTCAACAACAATAATACTACTTCATTACATTGCATTGTCACACTAATAATTACAGATTCTGTATTCACAAATTTAACAATTATCAATTGCACCACATAAATACAAAGAACATTACTTAGTACTCTATAACAAGTATCACACCAACAGTTATGCAAAGCGTAGAAGCATTAAGGATTTATTGTCGTGTATACCTAACAGCCTTTTAATGACTTGATACGCATTATATAAAGCTAATCCGATAAAGAGAGATGTCCATTTCAATTTCCTTCACACAATAGCTTGTTGACTGCTTCCTTCCAGTTCAAATTGCATTTAAACTTGAAAGAACTTTATCCAATATTTCAAACACGTTTCAGACCTCAAAAGCTAAATAACAAAATCCAATAATATCATGTCTGAATCTTCAAAATATACTGTCTACACGTACAACAATGCTTGGAGTTAAGACAAGTGTTTTTCGCGGCATTTGATCGAAGTACAGCAAAAAATAAAACAGGACATCAAATCACAGCATGGCTGTCCTCCACTTCCGGTTGTATTATGCCCGGAAAGGAGACATCCTCATGAAGTGGATCATCTTGCGAACATATTTTCTCGGAATTATTACACGGACATAATATTACACTTGACAAATTCACAAACGTTTCGCCTTCACACCCTAATAAGTCTCCTGACTCGTTTCTTTTGCAGACGTTATTATTATTCCCAATGATACACGTTTGTAATTGGATTGGCGGGTCCATCAACAAATTCATTTCGCGAGATCCTTCCAAGTGCTTCTTTATATTTAAGTTAACAAAATTTTCTTAATAGTTCAGACAATTCCTAAACATTTAGGATTCATTCCTTGATTGACTCAGGAATGGGGTTTTTAGTAGCATCTTGCCTCACTAATACTGCCCCTTCCTGTTGATTTTGCCACTGTGATGGACGTCTCCTTTGGCTTTGCGTCTGCTCCTTCTGCGACCTAAAATTCAGTTTTAGCATTATAAATTTGTCAGTACCCAGTTAGTATTTGCTATAACCCTATTAGCTATCATATTTGCCAGTTTGTGCGTTAGACATCAGCAAAAATGCGATCATGCTTGTATTTGTTACCTCTTCAAGATGGTTCCTGTAAATTAATACAAGCTTGTGTTAGTATGAGAAAGTTAGCATTTGTCAAGTCAAACGAAGCTCCCCATGTGTAATTAGTGCTTACTGTAAATGCTCGTCAATTTTTTCTTCACTCAATGCATTGTCCGTTGCCGCAAGGGACCTTTCCAACAACGTGGCTTGTTTGGCTGCAACGTACATTGAACGGGAAATTTGGAAATAGGTGGTGTCCGTGACAGCCTTTAGTGTATAATCTGGAACAAACGTTGGTTGCATTGCAGCTTCGGAAAAGCTACACTGTGACGTTTTTCTCGATAGAGCAGGTGCGACAACTGTTGACTCTCCTAATTTGTAATATTTCAACTAAGTTATCTTTAAGCATGCAAAAAACTAAAACTATGCTGTTGCTGACACGACGTAATAATACCTGGAAGCGGAATCAATGCCCTTGTTCCAAAGAAAGTAAAAGGACCACTTTCAAAAATTAAGTTTTCCTTTCCAATTTCCGCCTGGACTTTTCCTTCCAGAATCATTATAAAGAAATCGGCTGGCTTACCCTATTTGGTTAACGAACAACGACTTATCATTAATTTTAAAAGATGGCATCGGGGATGATAGTATGATAAATTTTAAGGCCACTGTACCCGTTCATATAAAATAGTTGTTAGGTCAATACATGTTGCATCTTTCTTGATTTTTATGTGAAAGTAAATGTTTTGTTTCAACAACCGATCGAGAACAGCCTTGGAAATAATTGAATCTTGAAACTCCTCCACAGCTGAAATTTTATGTGAAGCATTTTGAAGCTGTAACTTTCAGTATTTTTGGATTGAAGTTGTAAAAATATCAGATTTTTTTAACGAACCTGTGCTGAGGTACTGAAATGCTGCAAGTGTTAACTGCGGAGAGACCGTAGTTCCTTCACATTTTAAGCGAGGCATGCCCACATCTGTAATGGCACTGTAGTTACCCTGTGAACGCCTTTTGTTATCGGACTCTAAAGAAAAAAATCACATTATGGTTATCAGCAACATTTAGTTTGGTACCAGTTTCCTATTTGTCCGAAAATAAAATACCCCAACAATCTGTTTCATCATTAATCTCCTCTTGAATCAGTTCTTCGATGACGTCTTCCATTGTGACAAGACCGACAACTTCATACATCGGATCAGATCTGTCGTTTGATTTAACTCGTTGCACAAACGCCATGTGGCCTTTGTTTCCTATGAACATTTCATACAAGTTTTATTATCTTGCCCTGCTAATACGACTGCACTTCTAGTTACAATCCAGCAAACCAATCAGAAAATTTATTACCTTGTTTGAACACATTGAAAAGTACATTCAATGTGACATTCTCGAAGACAAAGTGACATGGATTGCTATAAAACTCGCAAATGGCTCTTAATGGCATTTTATCGTCTGGGTCAACAAATGCTAAGTCTTTGGCATACAGTAGCGACACCACATTGCCCCGTGTGTTCTCATAAACCGGTATCCTGGAGTAGCCTGGGCAGGTTTTGGACAACATTAGCTTTATTTAGCATCTTATTGAGCCATAGTTATTCCAGCATTATCAAAGAAAGTATATAGTATGTATGTATAATTCAAAATACCATTAGACATGATTTCAGACACTGTGTCAAAATCTAATACTGCATCAATGGGCAGCATGTAGACTTCTTCCAGCTTTGTCATCACATTTGCCACTGTTTTTTGTTTGAGGTCGAGTGCACCAGAAATTATGTTCACTTCATCTTTTTTCTAAGTCATTTTCACCCTGTGTGACCTAATAGTTTTAACCAAAATATCCAAGTAGGGTAAGCGTGCTACGCATGCATTCAATTTAAATTGTGTGTTTTGCAGTGCAAAAACTGAAAGATTCTTTGCGATTCCAAGAAATGAATCAAGCCGTGCAATGGTTTAAGTGATCAGCATTTTATAGCGAAAACTTTAGATTGAGAAATGTGCAAGTACTTTAAATCACAAGTAAACTTACGCGAATGAGTTCCTTAAGTCTTGCTCTGTTGTATACATTACCTAGTTCCTCTCCAAGTACCTTGTTTAGAATGACACTAATTGGAAATGAAAGGGGAAACGTGACAGCCATAAAGAATTTAGTGATCCAAACAGTGTTTTGCTCCAACTGCCAGTCCATGGCGGGAGCATACTGCCTGTGGAACAATTTCGCCGAATATAACGATACCAACTGTTGAACCAATCACAGCCACAATACCAGAAGTAAGGTCATCTAACAGAATAGTGAGTGTTGCGTTGACCAATACATTTCCAAGGAGAAGACTACAAAGTAAATAGTTTCCGTTGTCACGCAACGGCCGAATTTTCTTCGCATATCCACGTTCCACATCAGAACCTGCGTTGATGATGATTTTTAATTCCGTCCGGTCGATTGCCATCAGTCCCAAATTAAGTCCAGAGAAGAGGCCAGATAAGCACAAAAGGACCAAAAGAATGAGGATGTGAGCCCAAATTGGCAGCCACTTTTGATACGTTTCGATTACAATCCATTGCTCTGGGCCTTGATGAACCCATGGCATATCTTTTATAAAAGGAAAAATGGCTAGACACAATACGTTGATGATAGATTCGAAGAGTTAAGCTTCGATATCAATTATACCTATATCGTCTTCCTTGATGCAGACGTAGTACTTGGAATCTCCCTCGCTCAACGGTGGAATGGTTACAGTCGTGACTGCAGAGTTGTTTGAAATTGATTCTCCATCAAACTGGGAAAACAAATATTTTTATTAATATTTTTTTTTTCATAATCAAAACCAATAAAGATTCGTCTTTTTTCTTCAAGAAACAATGGCTGCTCTTACAGGAAACAGGTTTGTTGATTTCACATCGTCACAGTCAGTTCCACGCTCACCTGTTTCAGTGACGAATCTAACTAACGTGTTACTTGTGAAATTAAACCCAAAGAACCGAATGACAGCCTTCGAGTTCGCAAGAATTTTTGAAGCTCCATTTTCATACGAAACGCCCTTAGCTGTTTCCTCCACTCTCAGACCGAACACGGTTGCTGTCATTTTCTCGAATAATTCCATACGCAAGTCCTTAGTAAGTGACTTTGCTGAATTTCGCCGAGTTCCGGCATGATGGGCAACGAAGGGCACAGAAAACGTTCCATAATTTTCAGGAATTGTTCCATTACTAACAACCTCATAAAAAACACGTCCATGTTTAATGATAACTTTGGAATCCGCGGTGGCATTAATTGGTAGAGTGAAGTTGAGGCGGCTGTTAACATTTTCCCCCGTTCCTATCTGTCGATCATTTACATCGATAGAGCTATCGTTACCATTTGGGCTTGTACGATTGCTGTCACCAATATTTGTGGGAAGTACCGTTGTTTGGGGTGTTTCTTTCTCGCTATCAATTGGTTGACTTACGTTGAAAGTATTCACGGAAGCCAGTTTCTTTGAGTTTTCATGATTGCTGTGACTTTCGTTACTATTCGTGAGCTAGATCATCAGCTAAAGTTGAGTCTGCGCTTGCCCCAAGCAGCAAGACATTCATGAACAAAGAGATCACTATGAAAGAGGCGATGCTAGGTAGGTTCGTCAACCGTCTCTGCAGTTGTCTATGTCGTTTTTCACTACCTCTGGAAGCAAAATAATAATCACGAGGAAGGATGGGAGTTATTTCAACCTTGAAGGAACTTCTATCAGACCCACAAGTTTGACCAGTTGACTTCATCTGAAGCCCGTGCTTCTCCCTTCCTAAAACAGATTTCATGACCATGGTCAAGGTGCGACTAATTGGGAGATGGTGATTGTGTCAGGTTAAATACGTAAACACTATGGATGCATATCGAGGAATCGCATTCTCGCAAAAGTTCCAATCAGTAAATTATCAATTTAAGGTTAGCTGTTGTAACGGCAAAGTAGCACTGATTAACACGGTCGTTTTTATCGCGGAATTTTCCACGCAAAAGTTCTCCTTTTAAACAGTCCATGAATGTGTTACATAGAAAGTATTGAAATTTTTAATTTCATATAAGCCCCCACTTAAAAACTCGTTAACTTTCAAGCACTTGGTTTGAATCACTTATAGAAATTAAAATGGAACGGAAAACTATGTACATTTTTACCGTAGGTCGCACACGCTCTCTTAACTGATCTATGATTATAACTTCTATTACTGTATATCAATTTTTTCCTAGTTATCTTGCCGTTTGGAGGAATCATTATCACCTTCACCGCCCACCGATAAGTCTTCCAATATTTACATCAAACACGAGTCTGTAGCACTTGAAAACTGTTAAAATCACGAGATAATAGGGGTTAGTTATCTTGCCGTTTGGAGGAATCATTATCACCTTCACCGCCCACCGATAAGTCTTCCAATATTTACATCAAACACGAGTCCGTAGCACTTGAAAACTGTTAAAATCACGAGATAATAGGGGGAAAAGTTTCAACATGAAAATTGTATTTTATTTTAGCTCTTCTTTGGCAACGCAACTAGTACTCGGCCGGTAAAACAAAGTACTTTTGTTTATCTGACTTACCGTAGCCCGTCAATCGTCACGTGATTGGATAAATGCCTGAATTGAATATTCACTTACTAAAAATTGTCACATTGTCGTAATCCGCCCCATGACTTGCCTTTAAACTACGTTGATACGGAGCTGACAAAACAAATAGTGACACTATTTCCTTTTACATTCCTGCTACACACTTCCATTCAACAATCACACCTCAACGTTTTGCCAGCATATTTGGCTGCTGCAAAAACTTGATTTTCTAGGTCACTTGAATCTCCACTAACTCAAACAGGCTTATCAAAAGAATAATGTTGTTATGAGACATGATTTTGTATACTCTGTGGTTTTTTACGGGACAATGCTTGTTGGAGACGATAATGGAAATTGTCTGTTATTTGTTTTTCTTTTTAAGGTGTAATATTATATGTAGCTTATTACTCGTGTCCTAGAACGAGTTACGTGTCCAGAGATTCCAGTGATCGTGATGAGATTCAGAGTTGAAGTAAAGTGAACTCATGCGGGATGCATCTACTTTATATTGAAGTGCAGTCACAAAGCATAACAAAAAGAAATGTGAGGTGCAGGTGCAAAATCCACCAACTTGTCGGCCAGAGAGTCGAGTGATAACACAATGTGCAGAAGTAAACAATAATACGAAAAAAATTATAATAATATGCGAACAAATCATGCAACTACAAAACCTGTGACTGGTCACTGTTTGCTTTTGTAATGATAATCGTGAAAAAAAGTATGATACTGCTGTATTTTGTTGTTTCAAGTCCACCAGACTGAGGTAGTACTAACTAGTATTGGTCGGTTCAAAGGGCACTCCACTTTTACAGGAAAACTATTGGTTATATGTTTAAATACGATTTTGTCTGTGCCTCTCTCTCGTTACCATTCTCTTGGTTCTTCCTCCTTCATCGATATTCAATATGGGGATAGATTCCGATACGTAAAAAGAGC
>JAAXOA010000083.1:0-39421 GCA_036561885.1 Salina celebensis | reverse complement strand
GTATGACTGGAATGTTTTTGCATATTTGCACAACCGCCTTTTCTCAACAACTGTAACAATGCCACTGATAAAGCATTCTTGTCGTCATTTTGTTCCTGCTAGGAAACGATTAAAGATTACATTATTTTCTAGTACAACAGGAGGAATATTTGTAGGATTGTCGTCAATGGCAGATACCCGGCCTGTTGAGGAGCCCGGGTTTGCTCCTTTGCCAGAAAGTAACACAGTAGGACCCATGGAAGGAGTAAAGATCGATATGGAGACCAAATTGGCTTTTGGAGCAATGAAAAAGTGGGCGTGGCTGGCTGAGAAAAGTCCGGGTTTTGCCGTGAGGGGTGAAAACGTTCGGGTAATCACTTGTCCCAACATATTTTATCAAACATTGGTAGAGAAAGTGACAGCAGCTAAAGAGCGGATATCACTGGCGTCTTTGTATCTTGGAAATGGGTCCATGGAAGAACATTTGGTATGTATTGAAACTCACTAAATATCTTTTAGTTTCGCGAATTGAACGTGGTTTCCATTTTATTTTCATTTCCAGGTGCAGCAAATGAAGAATGCCGTGACACAAAATCCAGATCTCAAAATAAAAGTATTACTGGACTTCACCAGAGGCTCAAGGGGTGAAGACAATTCTAGAACTATGCTCCTACCACTTTTAAACCAATCGAAATCTAGTCATGTGAGTTAAAAGTAATCCTCTTCTAGATCGCACACTAAAACTATGGAATTCTATTTCTATGGAACTATGTATGGAAATCTTTTTTCTTTCTAGTTGTACTTGTACCACACGCCAACATTGCGAGGAGCAGTAAAACGATGGCTTCCCCAAAGGTGGAACGAAATCATTGGCCTTCAACACATGAAAGTATACCTATTCGACGATTCTGTACTGATATCAGGGTGAGTGGTGGCACCTCAATACTTGATAGTTTGCTTGGGCTGTGTAAAACAGTTTTAAAATGTATGTTTATATTTTTTTGGAATTTCTCGTTTAGTGCAAATCTGTCAAACGACTACTTCACAAATCGGCAGGACCGGTACTTGCTCATTGAAAACTGTTCCGAGCTTGCAGATTTTTTCGACTCTCTCATAACCGCAGTAAGCCAGTTCTCCTTCGCGGTCTCCTCCACAAACCAAGTCTCTCTACAACCCGGCTGGTCCATTCATCCTTCCGACGGTGACCAAGCAGAGTTCATAAAGACAGCTAGAAACTCAATAATTTCCTTTTACGAGGATTGGAAGCTCACGAATCCTTCCCGACTCAAAACATTTCTTCAAGACCAGTCAAAACATACCTCTACATCCCCAGACACATGGATATTTCCACTGATTCAAATGGGTGCCTTGAATATTTCTCTGGATCATGAAACAACCTGCGAAGTCTTCAAAAGAGCTCCTGCCAATTCTACAGTTAAACTTGCTACTGGTTACTTCAACCTGACGACAGAGTATATCGATACAATTATAAATTCTTCTTCGGCAAACTACGAAATCTTGATGGCTCATCCAAAGGCTAACGGGTTTTTGGGAGCGCGTGGCTTCGCTGGAGGCATTCCAGCCGCATACACGCTACTAGCTAAGAATTTCTTTGAAACTGTTTATGCTCAGAAGCAACACACGCGGATAAGCATGTGGGAATATGTGCGCCCAAAGTGGACGTTTCATGCGAAAGGACTTTGGTTTTATCCTGAAGGCTGCAAACTTCCCATGATGAGTCTAGTCGGATCTCCTAACTTTGGATACCGATCGGTACACCGGGATTTGGAAACTCAGTTGTATGTGATCACGCTGAATAAGAGCTTACGACTCAGGTTCGACGAGGAACAAAAGAATGTTTTCGACAGCTCTAAGCCCTTCAGCAGTATGGAAATAGTTAAACCTGAAAGGCGAGTGCCTGTTTGGGTTAAAATGGTGATTTTATTTTTCAGAAACTTTTTCTAAAGTAACATAGAATGAACTGAAAACTGAATATGGAGATAAATATAAAAGCAGCTATGACAACAGGTGCCTAAATCGGGGTGGATACGTTAGCTTGTAACCTTCGTTTCGCACATTTAGAGCTTTTTGATTTAGATTTAACGACACCATAACGGCCAGTTTGCAATATAATGAAATATTTTGTGGAAGTTAGAAATTTCGGCAAGCTGGCTTCTATTACTTTTCAATCAAATCTGTGCATGCAGGCTTCTAACTATTGTCAAAAGTAGTACAATTTTAGCAGCAAATTGATTTTCGTGATAAATACAAACCGGAAGTTTTAACTACTTGAACTTATTCAAATTAAAATGGATACATTTACAAACAAAACAAATAACTCGAAATATATTTTTAAATTTCATCCACACTATCACTATCACTTGAGCTAGAGCTGGTGGTTTCGTTCGAATTCGCGTACACCTCACTGTCCTCGAGATACTTGCCCATTTCAACTAAAGTTTTAAAAAACTTGTCCTCGTCTTCTGTCATTGGTCCATCCCGCATCTCGTCCACTTTCTGACCATAATTGAACCAGTAAGATACAGGCGTCAATCCATCGAAGTCTTCTTCGATACCTTTAGATCCGGCCTTCATTAGGGTCAAAAATATCCCCCGCATTCCTTGGATGGCAGCGTAGTGCAAAGGCACTCGTCCTTCTGCATTTTGAATGTTTACAGAAGCTCCCAAATCGATAAGCAATTTGACAGTATCGTGTTGCCCCGCTAGACATGCATAATGAAGCATCGTGTTTCCCGTGATTTTCTCTGTCGCGTTAACATCCTCTTTTCCAATTACCACAAGTTTCCGAATACACTCCAAATGGACAGCTCGCAAATGCTCACCCTCCCTTGTGTCGAAATCCTTCATCATCATCCTAAAACCGATGACATCTCTTCCGTGGATCTTGCAAGAGGGACCCCTTTCTTTACAATTTTTGTCACAGCTTCCTTGAATGTCGTACGGCTTCATGTAGCGCTCACGAATTATCATAATGTGATTCCAGCAGTAGGACATCAACAAGTGCGTCGGTAACTGACCTCTTCGGCAGAAGATCCCAGGTCTTGGTTGAAATTCTTTGGGAACGAAACGCTCGTCATAGATAGACATGAAAAACCAAAGGTTAGAATGCATTGCAGCATAATGCATAGGTGTCCAGCGGTCGTGAAGGGCAAATTCAGTTTGTAGTTCAGAATGTGTGAAAACTTGCATGTAAATCTCGAGGAATTTTTCCACTATAGATCCACATCCGAACAAGGCAATGACCCCCAAGGTTGACACTGGGTGTCTTCCCCCTGATACATGTTAAATGAAACAAAACATTTTAAAATTTATAGGCTCAAAATATTATTGTAGTTTTCATAAGAATGCTCGGATTGGAGTTCACCTGGGCCAACTCCAGATAGCAGAGTAACCTGACCATTGGACCGAGCTCCTTCGTACATCTCAATTGGGACTTTGATGAGCAGAAATCTGCGGAGTAAGCCACTTTCCAATATAGGATCGAAACATCGGAGCATTGCCATTGCGAGTTTGTAAAATCCATCCATAACTGCAATGTGAAAACAACTTCCAGAATTTCTATAACGAACGTAGTTGTCTTCTGCCATCTCGGAAAGGAAGTAGTGCGAGATGAGGAAATTGCGAAGTCCGTCATGTCGAAATCCAGTGTCTTGAACGACCAAAGATTTATCCAGAAAGGATCTTGCGCTTCGGGCACCAGGGTCGAAAAGCATGTCCCGTACAAGGAACTTTTCGTAAAGGAAGTCGCTCCTAAGACAAGCGGCAAGAAGACCTATGTGCCGCCCCAGAAAAAAATCGCCAAGGAGCCGGTTTCGAAACTGGACCATGTCAGGTTTTCCATTGACAACCACAAGGAAGCCCATGTTGTGAAGATCTTCTGTTTAAACGAAAAAGAACAAAAAGACATTTAAGTAATATCAACACGGAAGTAGACAAAAGTCTTTTTTAAGCAATCCTAGTTCCACCAGAATGATTTAAGAACTTTTGGTCGGGATCGGTTATCGGTTCTTAAAACTTCCATAGATGATAGATGAATCTGAAAACTCATGTTCAAAAATGGAAATCTTCGTTACCAAAACAAGGAAATGTCGTTCGACTTGATATTTATAATTCTGGGAAATTACCATCGCTTCTTTCTGATGATACTAGGATACTACAGTATTTGTTTAAAAGTCAGCCAAAAGTTGTTTGAAAAAGTGTAACAAGTACCTGCTAAAATGAATGAAGTGTTGTGTTCTATTCGTCCCTTTTCCCCTCGTTTGAACATTTCGAACTCATAGCCCGTTTCATAGGTGTGCATCGCATAGCCAGCGTAAATGGAAATAGCCCGGTGATACTCACGATTGACCAAGTTCCTGAAATCAGGATCCGATATGGCCTTGTCAAAGTGGTACTTAAGACAGTACACGTCCACCGCTGTGAAAACTAGCTGCTCCAAAAAGTCCATAATCGGTAACCCCACGAGTTGGTTCAAGATTTCCAAAGACGTCATAGCAACATCCTTTTCTTCATGAATCACCGGCGGCTTCTCCAGCTTCTTTTTTGGTTTCCTTGTCTTCGGTGGTGATTTCTTTGGTCCACAAGAAGAACAGTTGGATGATGATGGCTCAGAAACTTTTGATGAATTGATTTTATTCTTTGCCTTCATGTAAATCTCCATGAATTGACGAACATGCTCGTTATAAATACTGGAAATGATTTCCAAGTAAAATGGCGCTGAGCCCAGGGTCCTTTCAAAGTCTTTTATCTCCCTGCATATATCGTCGTATACCAACTGGGTATACTGCCAAAGCCTTGATTCTTCTAATTTAGTTAATGCTCCAAAATTTTGTTCCTTCCAGCGATAAAACAACAAATTCTTCTGCAAATCCACATCGTAATCTTGAATTTCCCAAGCAGTCTCTGGACCCATCAGTCTCACCAAGTGGTCTTTGTAGTAGGTCCTGCAGCTTATCCAAACACGGATTGGACACTCATACCGTTTCTCCTTCAAAGGACCAATTAACTTCAGGAAGTAGTACCTCTCCGCAGCTGGAATTTCATCTAGCCCATCCAGGAAGAGTTCTCCTCTTATAAGCTTCTCAAATCGGCGCCTATTCGCGAGTTCCTTAGCGTTCCGGATCGGTTTAAACAACTCCCTGACGGTACTCATCGGAGCACGTAATTGGTCAGCTAAAAGCTCATAAAACGACTCTGGCTTCTTTTTGTTTGTGTAACTGGCAATGGCTGTCCTTAAATCCATCATTCTCACCCAGTGCTTCAATCCAAAGAAATTGTTTGACTCTGCGATAAGTTTTAAAAACAAGCAGGTCTTTCCCACAAAGGGATTTCCAATTATAACGATTGGGTTGTCCATTTCGCACATCGTGATTAGATCTGTCGCAGGCACCACTAACGGGTTTTTCTTATCTGGATTCAAGGATATTAAATTCGGAACAATGTAGGGGGATGGAAACGAGATTTCTCCTTTTTCTACAAAAAAGCAATCCACACATTTACAAAATATTTAACTTTATTTTGGGGAAAAATCTCACAACCGTAGCTTACTAAAATCGTCTGCGGAAAACGGGAGGTGGGAACGTTTCTTTCGGACCGTAGGATTTACTGACCACGGAATGTTTGAACTACTGGCACTAGCCATTATGATTTACTAATGAGTTTTATTTACTATTTTTGCCTGGAATTAAAACGCTTGTTTATAAAAGAACTTCCAAGTCTGTTGTTATCAACTATCATGTATCAGGTTCAAAATGAGAAGCTCGACAAAACAAACAAAACATGGTTTCTGTAATGTAACTTTATCTCTCAGAAAGTCTCCGTTTCGTGGTCCTTTCGCAATGTGACGAAAAGAGAAACTGAAGCTTTGGTACTGACGCGGTGACTGTGACTCACCATGGTAGTGTAAACTAATCGTGTTGGCAAATGTACAGGGTCATTAAAAGATACGTTTTTGTTACCAATCTTGGCTAGGTTGTCTATCAGTGCAAAAACAAATTCCAACAAGAGAAAAAAGTAAAAGAACGAGGCGCAAAACGAATTCTATTCAAAATTAGGCGAGAAATGCTGTTTTAAAGGCAATGGCCGATGAAATTTAGGCGAGAAATGCTGATTTCAGGTTATAGCCAGGTTTGCAAACAAACCGTGCGAAAAAGGATTCAAGTTTAAATTATTTGTATGTATGGATATTTTCTTAAACCTTCGTAAAACGTAACCAAGGAACCTCTGTTTTAACAACCCTGTATACAAGTGTATAACAGCCATTTCTTTATTGTCATGAAAATTAAATTTAATGTCTAAAATACCTAGGAAAATGAAGCTTTGTATGTATGTATACATTCAACATTGCCTGCACATTTATTTCGCATTTAAATATTATACTTTTGATGATAAAGAGTTCTGGTAGTTAAAGTAAGCTCGTATTTACATAATAATTCCTAGAAGTAAAGACACTCGTCGTATTTCTTAATTTGTCAAGTTTAAATTATTTGTATGTATGGATATTTTCTTAAACCTTCGTAAAACGTAACCAAGGAACCTCTGTTTTAACAACCCTGTATACAAGTGTATAACATCCATTTCTTTATTGTCATGAAAATTAAATTTAATGTGTAAAATATCTAGGAAAATGAAGCTTTGTATGTATACATTCAACATTGCCTGTACATTTATTTCGCATTTAAATATTATACTTTTGATGATAAAGAGTTCTGGTAGTTAAAGTAAAGTAAGCTCGTATTTACATAATAATTGATAATTCCTAGAAGTAAAGACACTCGTCGTATTTCTTAATTTGAATTAACTTCAACCCTAATTCTTCCAGCTCGGTGGAATGTTCTTTCCCTTCCCTCTCCAACAGCATCCCAATTATCCTCATGTTTCCCACATCTCCAGCATAGTCCCTAGCAGTTTTTCCATATTTATCAGTTATTTTGACGAGAGCCCCTTTGTTCAGTAAATACTCGACAATCACCTCATCCCCCGAGATGACGGCATTATGCAAAACAGTTCTCCCATGGATATCTTCTTTTGCATTAATATTCGCCCCTTTCGAAAAAAGAATGTCGAAGGTTTTCAATTGAGGCTGGATCGGGTTCCAAGCAATCATTTCACCATCTTTAGTTTCCCATTCTCCTCCCAATTGTTTGTTAACTCCTCCAAAACACCAAATCTCTTTTTCTTCACAGTCCGGTTTACGTTGAATCTTGGCCTTTTTCTTTTTCGGTTGCCCGTTTTGATTCCGTTTGGGTTTGGGTTTCCCGGAAACTGCATCGATGGCTTCTTGAATGGCCAGAAAACTTTCGGAACTCATGGAATTCGGCTTTTGTGGAAAACACACCCGGGTATCTGTCGGGTGCGGCCGGTCATAAAGCTTAATGCTATAAAACCAATTTTTAGTCTGTACCCCATGAATTGCAGTTCTTCCCTTTTCATCTCTCCACTCCAGGACTCTCCTATCGCGGAGGGCAGCCTCCAAAAAATTACAGTTTGAATTCATCCCGGCCAAATGGACGACACTCCGGCCGCTAAAGTACTTGTCCATATAGGGCTCCCCAAATAAAAGGTACCAAGCCGATATAAACTTTCCCATTGGAGCCACCGCATTCCCAAACATTGCCAACATCTGGAAACAATCCATATTCACTTTCTCCGGGAGGATATCATTTTCAAACGGATTTTCATCGTAAATTTCCATCTCAATTGTAATCTCCAGCAAACGCTTTAGTGCTTTATTGTTTCCCTTGAAACTGTCTAAAATCATTTGGAAAAGCTTGAAGTTTCCTTCCATAATTATAATATTCAGGATACTTCCTTTGTGTCTAATATCTTCATAAGTGACACCACTCTTGTCTTCATTGTCGTCAAACAGTTTATAATGATTCAAAAGAAAAACTCGTAGCCGGTTCCAAACAATTGTTTCCCGCACATGATGCCGTTCTTGTTGCATTGCCAAATAGCTTTCAAAGAACTTCCGGATTTGTTTTGACTCTTGGTCGAAGAGAACTCTATTCAGGAAAAATCCTATGTAGAGATTGCTTGTATTCTTAAGTCGCCCCGAGTCCACGTAGTACTGAGCTCCCACAAACTCCGCGTACATATCATGGAAAAACTTGAGCTGACCGTTTTCCTCATAGCAGATCCCCACCCGGTAAAGGTCATGTGTCATATCCTTGAAGTTATTCAGCCCAGAGAAGGCTTTCTTGATGGACGCTGTGTAGCTAGGATATGTATAAATTAGCCCACGAACATGATACCTTTGAACTTTCCTCAGTTCCTTTTCCCTTGCCTCTGGAGAGGGCGATGGAATCTCACTCATAACTTTGTCTAAATATCGCTCCATCTTAGCGTTCACAAAAGTTTCAAAGATTTTCACAACAGAAACGTTCAAAGCTGTTAGATGAGTATTACAATTTCCCAGAGTTGTCACAATTGACGTGAAAAAATCCGGGAGCAGGAGAATATGCGAGGGACATCCTCCAACAGTACTGTAAAATTTTGGAATAAGTTTTTCCAGCTCGACATGCAGAGCTGTTGCAAAGTTGACCAAAAGGTGGAAGGGAACGTGGTCACAGGAAGTTACTTTCCAGGTATAAGCCAAAAGCTCAATTTGCTCTGGAGTCGACAGCGGAAGTAGTTTAAAAGTAGGAGAGCACGGGAAATGGTTTCCTAACAAGGACTGAACATGAGGTCTTGTTGACAGCCACACCCGACAGGCACTTGATTTAAAGTAGACATCACGTAAAATAATTTTCAAAAAGATTGATTGTAACTTGGCTGGAATTTCATCAAGCTCATCGATGAAAAGCTCTGCTTTCGGAGATGACGAGGCAACCGTTGATGGGGCAAAGAGGGACTTGACTGTTTGGATAGCTTCTGGAGATGTAATCCGGTTGTAGGCTATGAACAAAGAGTCCAGTGTGTACGTATTTTCATCGAAATCAACATGGTTTTGATTGAGAAAGGCAGCCACTCGACGGAGATCCAAGTAACTGGCCCACTTGTCTTTATCTTCTAGCTGGCACTGGACAATGAGGCTGACCAACAACGAAGTAGAGCCGTAACCAGGGAGAGAGTAGATTATAGATAGGTTGGAAGTATGGGGCGTTTTGAGAATGTCTCCTTGATTGAGGACAACACAAGAAGATAGTTTTTCGACGGAAGGAGCCAGGACAATCTCATCTTCACTGGAAGAGCAACTGCTCGTTGATTTCGGTCGGGAGAGCTTCGGCAGGTGCTGCGCCAACCGTCTTGGGATGTAGGAAGATGGAAGGGCCAAAAACTCCACTTCTGTTGATGAAAGATAAACAATCAAAAGTTTAAGGAAATTGTCTGTTTTTTTGGATGGAAGACTTGACAGAATCAACATTTCGGAAGAGATTTTTTAGTACATAATTTCATATTGGAAAATACCTGAACATGATGTTGAAGAAACAAGACTTTCCATTACTTCAGACTTTACTTCATTTCCGTTTGCCATCATTTCACCATGAAAAGTACAGAATAGCTGGATGCTGCGTCTTTTTAAACTACCAGGAGACTTGGCTACTTGTTTCCAGGAGAGCTTCTTTTTAGATTGTGTTACCACAACTCAGAATTTTTCCTTGTTTGCGATGCAAAGACAAAAATGCTTTTATGCAGATGGCAAATTAAGTTTGGATGGTAAAAAACGTGAAGTTTGTTGAATTTTGTATTTGCTTATCTTTGTCAACTAACATTAAGAAGCACTAGATGGAAAACGTAATATTTTAAAGGAATTGCTACGCAGTACGTTTTCTGGTACAATGTACAATTTCAGTTGGTTTAAAATTATTTTTTTGTTTATTTTCTATTCATACGTTTTGAATTTTCTACAGAATGTCCTTTGCCTACTATCAACTATTGACTTTTGCATTTGAGTCTAAGAAATATAAAAGCTTAGCAATGGGTCGTAAATTTTAATGGAGGTTCAGAAAAACTGATAAGAACCTTTCATTTTCTATGTCACATGGAGACGTAATGAGAAGTGAGTGGGGACAATCTGTATTATTTACGTCTCGTTTTAATCCAAGCAAAGCAGGAAATTTTGAACTTTACTCTGTGAACATTAGAGAATTGTCCAACGTTTTTTAACGATGTTATTTTTAAGAAAAGACTTTTCAAATCGTTTTTAAGATGCAGCTGCATGAAAACCAATTTGGGCGATTTTGTTCTGCCGTCTTCGTATTGTTTGAAGTGGTGTCATTTTTCATATGGAAGACAATCCTTTTACCATGAGTTCGTGGAAGCCCAAGCAATTAATTTTATGCTCTAATGCCGCAAATATCGAACGATAATAAGCTGTAATATAAATCGTTGGGTACATTTATTGAACATTTTCTTAAAAATATTAAATGAAGTAGCATAACATATTTTTTTGGTAAATAGAGCAATTTAAACTGACTATACTTTAATACTAAGAAAAAAACAGTGACAAAATTACGATTAAATCGATCAAAAACAACATATAAAATAGGTCAATGATAAAATAGAGTGCAAACATGAGATTTTTGTGCAAAAATACCAATGCTAAGGCTTTGTTCGCCATGATTTTATTCACAATTGATTGTAGGTAAATTATTTTTCTATGTCTATTGATTAGGATTGGATTTTATGAAATTCACGGGTCGTCTTTGTACAATATTGTTATTTTTGGCATTTGCAAAATATTATGTATTTCGTTTTACTGGTCTAGTGCCCAGAGTTTAAGCTCGTTGTGTCATGGTCCTTCTCGCTCGCCCCTTTATCTGAAATTTTCGGTATTTTAAAGTGACTTCTCTTTGGATAAATGGTATTTCCCAATGTGGGGTTCATATCTGTTAGAACCTTCACCAAACTTTCGCCCTTTTTGCTTATCTGAGTAACACTCGCCCCCTGATTAACCAAATACTTGATAGTCTCTTCGTCATCCGAATTCTCTCTGCATGCAATAAACAACGGACTTTCTCCGTTGCTATCTAACACGTCCAATTTCGCTCCTGCTTTCACTAGCATTTCTACAATGTCTTTGTTGCCTTTCACATTACAAGCTAAATGCAGAGCAGTCTGTCCTTTGTGATTTATCCCGTCTATGTTAACCTTTTTACTGTTTATCAAGCAAGCAACTAAATCCTTCTCTCGTCTAGTGACAGCTTGCTGCAGACAAGTATTGTCATTTGATCTCAGGATGTTTAAATTGGCACGGTTTTTAATCAAAAGGTTGACCAGTCCAATATTTACTTCGACATCGGGACTTATTGCATGCATAATAGGAGTCATTTTCTCAGCATCACGGGCATTCACATTAGCACCATTTTGAATCAAAACTTTAGCAGCATTTAACGATCTTGTTCCACATGCAATATGGAGGGCCGTTATGGCGTCTACATTCCCAGCGCGCATATCCACAGGTATCTTGAACCTTTCCAGGAGAAAGCAAATCGACTCGGCTCTGTTCTGCACTGCGAGATGGTGAAGTAGCGGGAGATCGTTGACAGTTGAGCTGATATCTTTGTCCACGCCTATTTCAAGGAGATACTCGGCAACGTGAACTTGGCCTTTGCATAATGCATTATAAACTGCTGTACGGTTGTACTTGTCGCGGATATTGATGTTGATGCCTTTGTCAACCATGATTTTAACGATAGGAAGATATCCAGCCCCGCAGGCCATATGAAAAGCAGGAATTTGAGAGTTGGAATCTTCTTTAAAGTTCGCTTCAGTTCTACCCGACAAGCTCTCAGTGAAGTAGACATAATTGTTGTAGCTTTTGTAATGACATATCTCCTGCGCGTTTCTTTTCATGTAAAAACTTTCGTTGTTTCCCATCGCGTGTTTGGTATACTCCATGAGTAAACGGGACCGTAGTATCGGAGTATTTCCAGCCCGGTCTGCTGTCGTTCCAACGCCTGGATCGTAGTCAATGTCAGAAATGTCATCGTAGTATTTCCTTATGTGTACTTCACGCATAACAGGCGGCACAGCTGGGACGTTTCCGAGTTGCAAATTGGGAAACTTGATAATCCACCGGTTGAAGAAGATAAAATGATTTGGAAAGTAACCCATCGTATCAGTTTTGTTTGTACTCAGATGCTGGAATAAACTAAGATATTCAAATGGTCTCCGCGTTTCCTCCAAGTATGGCTAAATGCAAGGGTGAGAAATGGAAATGGTCTTTGGCCGACCATTGCCCTAGGTGAGGATTTGTTTTCTCGGATGGCCCCAAAATTGTATACATACTATGAACAAGCTCTCTGTCGCCAAGGATTATTGCCAAAGATAACGCAGAAAGCTCCAAACATTTTCTTTCTTTTTTAAGCTTTCTTTTGTTAACTGTACCACGTCGCACCTTTATAAACTGTTTTGTATCGTTGATTTTCACAAGAACTTTTCTTCTTATGAGCCGGCGGCATTCTTCCGTGTGATTGGGCGCAAAACACCTCAGAATTAGTTTTAGCCAATGTTAATCGTTGGTCAATGATTGCAAGCTGGAGTAAGCTTGTTGTGCGTGTGGGAGCTGAATGGTCATAGAGCTCATTGGAGAGGAAATAGGCTTTAATCATGAACTGCCTTAGCAACGACATCCATTCCTTTGAAACACTGGTGGCCACTGGCATAGACAAACTTTCGTTGTAAAATTGCCGAATCAAGTCGCACACATCCTTTGCCAAAACATAATTCAAAAAGAAATCAGACTGATACCCACAATCGGGGCTGTTGAACCGGAAATGCTCTCCCAAAATGAAGGCTGGGTAGGCCGCATGGACAAAGTAAAATTGGCCAAGTTCATTTTTAGAAACAATCCCAAACCGAAGCATATTTCTTTGCTCATCACTATTCAGTTGTGCAACCATTTTAACAGAATCTGTAGGTCCCGCTGTTTCTCCAGAGCTGACTTGAATAGCCAGAGGCACATGGGAACTTGATATTTTAGCAAAAATTGGTTCAGTACTCAGACTCCCACTCCAAATCCAGGTAATTCTGTGTATAGCTTCTTTTCAAACTCGTCATTATGACTTCACGCATCACTGTGTTTACATTCAGCGTGTATGGGTCTGGGTAGTCATGGAGTCTCATGTATTCCAGGAAAGCGATCATATTTTGCGGAGTGCCTAGCAACCCTCCCAGATCTATTTTCAAGTAGGTCTTCATCGAACTCGAAAACAAGTCAGACGCAAAATTCACCTTTTCATTGCACGCACACAAGTACTCTTTCACATCAGTGCTATTGAGAGAGTCGAGGTTATACCCAACTATGTCAAAGTTCTCTTCAATCTCGTGTTTCAAGTGTGGCCTTGTTGTAAACCAAACCCGATAGCTTGACTTTGCAATACAGGGAAAAATCGTCTTTAAAGAATTCTATAAGAATTGATCTCGAAGTATCCGTCATATTCTCCAAACCGTCCATAAGCAACTCTATTAAAGGCACTTGTCTTGATTTATCCAGGGAAGTCAACAGCGTTTTGAATAGGGACTGCTCTAGCCGCGACTCTATTGCAAAGTAGGTAACCAACAGTTCTGAAAAGCTGACCATTTCCAGTGATTTCACCTTCTTTTCGTCAAGCATCTGCCCAAACCGCTTTAGGTCGATGAAACACACGAGACGGTTTTCATACCGGGCTTTTAAACGCTGGACTATTTTTTTCATGAAAGTTGTTTTCCCCATTCCAGCAATGCCACAGATGCAGATAACCCCATGAGAGGCTTTGTGCTCCTAAGTGTGACAGCCAATTTGCTTCGTCGTATGAAATTTCACTTAGGTTAAACCTTGTAAATTTGCTGTACCCAAGGTTTGTGAGCTTCCAAATGAAGCCTTCTGGAAATGCTTGTAGCCAATGGACAGTGTAGCTTTTGGTGATTGAACACAAGTTCTTATACTGAACGTCTGGATTTTCAAAGTCATCAAGGTCAATTATTCGGAGCATTTTGTTCATGGGATTGAGAAACTCTTTGGATTTCTCTTCAACAAATTTTCTTCTATTAATTGTTTCCGGGTCATCCACCTCCATTTTAGGATCATCATCTCCGGATCCGGTCTTTTCACTTAGTTGTCTATAATGCGTAAACAGCTTATCATAGTTTTCCTTCCACTTCAACAACTCACTCACTTTCAGAATTTCCTCTTCAACCACAGCCACTTCGCCGTATTCATGCTTTTCTCCACAGTTCACCACTCCAGTTCCTCTCATGCCAGGTGCCCAGCTCACTGCAAAGATTTCTCCGAGTGAATATCTTTCAAGCTCGTCGGTCTTATCATTTTCCATTCTCTTTGTCAACTCATCTCGCAACGCGGCAACTCGTGAGCCATTTTTCGTCAGTAAGATAACTTTATGGTCCAATCGTCTTTCCAAGTAGTGACTTGCATTAACACTCGGAAGCTTAATGCTATCAAACAGCGTCCCATCCCAGACTTCTTCTTCATCCATGGTTTTGTCACTTCCTGTGTAGTCCCGATCGTTCTTGAGTAACCGGGGCAGCCCGATTTCAAACTCGTGACCAAGTTCCCTAGATGGTATTTTATTCCCTTGGAAAGTCACTGTAGCCATAGCTTTCAACACAAAACCAGCGTCCACTGGCTCCAACGAGAGAGCATTTAATAGATACAAAAAGTCCACACTTTTTCTGTCCATTTTTGTTTCCATTACGCATAAAGCGGAAAATTTAGTTAGTTCAAAAATTCAATTAAGTTAGCTGTCGTGGCATAGTCCACATCGATTTCCGCTATATAACGAGTTTGCATAAATGTTTTAAAACTACGTGTCGCTACTTCCTCGGCTACTACCTGACTGGAGAACTGTTCCAATGTGCGCTTCCATCATACCGAGTCGGAAGCGACAGGTATTGCTTGCTCTCGTGAGTTCCACGTTTAAAAATATTGACGGGTGAGCTTCGTATCAAACCGAAAACTATGAAGGAAACGCTAAACTGTTATGCATGCATGATATGGAGCAATGGTCTACTCATGAGTTGACATGTAGATTATAGCTGTGCGTGTTAGATTCATCTTGATATGCCTTAGGGATGTTCCGTAAAGTACGTCACGGTGATTGAAAGTTTGGTTGTTTGTGAACGGTCCCAGAAAAAAAAGGATGGGAGTGAGATCTCCATCAGACGATAGGATGGACGGACGTTCAGTTGACAGGTTCTGCCGTGCCAATCTTTCAATCACAGTGCCGTACTTTATGGAACACCCCTTATGCATACATACATGGAAATGGGTACACAGAACTCTCATGTAACGTTGCTCAGACAAAGACGATCCACAAGTGCTGGAAAACTGTTTGCGTATAAATATCTGGTAGAAAGATACATAAAATGGACAGTGTTCATGGAATATAAAAAACAGAAGTCGTAAAAATTTATGACAAGTTTCAGTTTCAATTCGTAAGGATTTTTTAAGCGTGCGTAGAGAAAAAACTGTAACAAAGGGTCCTTTGTTTTAAAGGATTTGATAATGCTGACGATAGTGAAGGCTGCGAGACATTTTTTAGGTAGTTGGCTGGCACTAGTAGCATGATAGTAGTAGTATCCATAGCGAGATTTCATCATCTGAACCGGGGCATCTGCGACAAAATGTGGGGTTTAACACTTGGCATGAGCGTTGGATCTTTATTTATTTTTTCCCAAGACTGAGCAGTGAACGATGTGTACATAAGTGCAAAACAAACAAGATTTTTTTATCCCTTTTTTGTCCAGAAATCACAAATCTTTCATCAAGATTTTCATGGGAACCACAAATGAGCTCACTCAACTAGAAATGGCTGTATACCTATTTTATTAATCCATGGTTTTTCATTTTGTTTCGCAAACATTTTAGGCACGATTGTGTGTAAAACACCTACAGCTCATAAATTGCGTTTGTTTGTGGGAAAATAAGCAGTTTTAGAGGACAGAAGGAAACAAGCCAATATCAGTGGTAAAAACTCGCTTTCACTTTTCATTTCCTTTTTTGGCTTAACAAATATAAATCAAAAATCAATATAACCAGGAGCGACAGTAGGTATATAAAAATAGCAGAATAAAAATTATAAGTGGAGAGCACCGACGCAATTTTATACGAGACTCTCTCACACACTCAAGTGAAAGCAAAACCTGTTTTTCTCTCTTTCCTTCTACCTGGGAAATTTTCAATCAGCGCGGCAGTATGCTGTTGACACTTTTCAGCTTAAATAAATTATTTTCAAGAGATACTTTCATTACGTTTCACATGAGAAAGCATTTGAGTGTTCATAAAACGATCAGATAAAGTGGGCCAGCAAATAGGAGACAAACAGCTCTTTTGAGTTTGGAGGCTGCTTACTCTATGAATCCAATAATAATCTAATAATAAAACCAATTTCCCAAGTGCTTACTTTTGATCTTTCGATTGATTCAATCTTTATTTAACCCATGAAAAAATCCATGTATTATGTAGGCGAATGGACGGGTTAGTATCGTTGTAATATCCGTGTTGAGGAGTAAATCATAAAATAGCAAGTTCAATTATTATCTCAAATAACACACGCGAATGCATAGACAAATCAATCATGCTGGAAGGAGTCGTTATATTAAATTGCTGGACAACTGGAATACACTTCAATCAACATCGCTATGGTTATGAGTTTTTTATTTTCATTTGTAATAAATTAAGATTCATGACAACGATAAAGAGACGAATTTTGTCAGTTGTTGCTGTATTGTGCAAAAAAAATCGAAGGTTGACGAAAAAAATACGAATACAGCGGGTAAGAAGACATTAAATCATAAAAAATACCAATTATTGACAAAGAAAGTCGATACATTTTACGGCCTGCCACAGATCAACAAGGGCCAACCCTTCCTGTTAAGCTGCGACCCGTAAATATTTTGAAAAACACTTTTGGTTACCATCTAACTTAGTACATGATACATATTTTTTTATTTTTTTTATTAGTTTAGATAATTTTTGTCTGGTAATAATCTGAATATCATATTGTGTTCAACTCGTGGGAACCAGCCCTGAATGATTTTTAAATCTGTTTTAATTAGTAGCTTATTTTTTGTGACATCTCGATTTATATGTGGAACCTGATACTTGTGACAAAACAATAAATATTTAATAGTTTCCTAATTTGTGTCATAACTGATAACGCCTTCTCGAAAGCATTTCAAGCAAATAAAGTTCTCTAATATTTTTCTTTCTTTCTTCGCTTAGTTAAACTTGTGGTACCACAGCTTTGTGTTACATGTCAGGGTATTGTTCTTGAGTATGATAAAAAATTTACGAATCACCAGAGGTTGCCTACAAAGACACTTTGTGTAAACGATCACATCATCACTTACACCAAAATAATCTTTCACAAGTATTAAGTTTCTTTTATGCTACTACTGCACTGCATATATTAACACCATCTTTTGATCTTATGCATAACATTCGAAAATACTACGGTTATATTAAATGCGTAGATAAATCTTGTTCCATAACGGAGATTTTTACAAAGGAGCTCATATCAAAATCATTAAAAACTATTGACTAGCATCCAAAAATGGCTATATCAAATGATCATTAGAGTGTGTGTGTACTATGTATGTTGTATCCAATCCGATATCCGAGGGATTAGTCAAACAAACAAGCCCATACCACAACAGCCCTTTCAACAAAGCCCACTTTATGTTCCCTAGGATTCTCACTTGAAATGGACAATCTGCGAGGATCCCCATCCCGACTACTCTCTTGGTCGCTTCTCCTTCTTACAGGACTACAACTATTGGGTAAGGTTGGACTGGCACACCTACTCCCACGGACACTTGTTGTCCCCCCACTTTCACAGCAGAGTAAACAACATCTCATCTTTTTCAAACGGGACACCCACTTCCAGTTTCCGTCGCTTCCAGAGTTACTCCCGTTTTCTTTTTTCTTATCGGATGGAGTTTTCCTGGGCTTGAGTAAATAGCTTAAGTGGATACGTAATGATTTGGACGCGGGTATTCCCAATGTTTGAACTCTTTTGTATGGAGATACAGTTGGAGACTGGATGAACACATCAGATCCTATTTGAATAATATGAGTAAGCGTTTCTACTTCGTCGGGGGCGAGTAGGCCGGACTCGGCCGGACCCGAGAGAAATTCTGAACACGGCATTTGTAAGTAGCGTGGAAGGTAAATGAGATCCTGAAGAACTTCCCGTTTAGAGTTTGTTGTCAACGGAAGATGTCTTCTTTTGCATTCCTTGTCAGCCCATCTTATTTTCAAACGAAACAAAAAATTAGTTTTTTTGCTCGTTTCATACGTAATGTTTGGAGAGCTCTTGAGTCCTATTACGTATGTAATTTAGTTTGATTTGTAATTTCATTTTAATTTGAATTCCTTACCTTACGATAGCATCGAAGACTAGAGTTTCCCGAACCATTAGCGTATCTCTACTCATTATATGACAGATTGAGAAATAATCCAAATCTTCTATTTCCTCTGAATTCAAAACAACAGTGGCATTCCTATCGATGAAGTCTAAACAGTTGTACACAAGCCAAGCACAGTCTAGCTCAATATTCAGCTCAGAATTGGGCTCTGAGAGACGACGTTGTAGAAGCTGGGGTATTCTGAGACAGTCTCCAGTTCCGGAGTCCTTTTCTGCACATTCCACGTATAAATTCTGCCGAGCAATCATACAAAATGTAAAGAAAACGTAAAAAATTGCACAATAATGCTCATTAATATACTACTTATGCAACACACCTCTAGATTTTGAAAATCGCCGCAAAGTAGCGCAACGTTTGCAGTAATCAGGAGTACATTATCGACCGTTATCTGTCCAATTAAATAATTTACACATTTCCTCACAAGGCCGGCACATTGATATTTATGCGCGGCTTTTAACGTTTCAATCGATGTTTCCGTTGACTGTAGTACTACTGCGGTGTCGTATAGGTACCTGGAATAGCATCACAAACAAATTATTAAAAATAGAACCAGTTTACAACACCAAACAAATTATGTAGAAATTATCTCTGGCCATACTTCATAAGATTGTCAAAAGCTTTTCCATCTAAGTCAGGTACTCCAATTTGTTTAGAACCTGAGTCTGTTCCTCCCTGAGAGGATGATTGTTCACTGAAGAAGCTTTGCGAGAACATCGCTCCAAAGACAGGAGTCGCATTTTTCAGAATATGGCTATGCGCTGGGATTCGTAAACAAGTTTCCTGCGTTGGTCCCACGAGGAAAACAACATCACACCCAGTTTCCGATCCGTAATGATGTTCAAGTTCCAATCCCGGAGCAGTTGGCTCATGGGGCGAATCCCCCGCACAGGAACCGTTTGTGCCCATAACGAATCCTCTCTGGGAATCCACAATTTAAAATCTCTTGTTTTATCCAGTATTGAGTGGGTGTACTATGTACAAATATGTACGTACACAGTCTCAAAATACTCTAATTATCAAAGTCATTGCACTTGAGTATCGTCAAATCTTTTGCAGATCTCCCTGGATTTATCGCATTCCACCTCCTCCACGTGCCCGTGCGCAGTTTCCAATGCCTCACTATTAAAAGTTTACTAACTTGTTTTCCTGCCGTTTCTATTTTCGTCCATTTTTGCACGCATGCCAAGAGACAAAATGATCCACCACGGAGAAAAAAACTAACGTTTATCCTTTTTCCTCACAAATTACATCCGTTCCGGAGAACATGTTTTTATCTTATTTTGCCGTCTAGCCAGCTACAGCTTAGTCAGAAGTATCTTTACAAGCAAAAAAAAATTACTTTATCGTTATATCATTTTTATCTTGATAAAAACGCTTTTATTTTCTAGCTTGGTTTTTACTTTCGTTACCATTTTCTTCATAACAGCCTGTCGTAACTGGATATCCAACGGATGTGGAGTCATTCGCATCATACATCTTGTATGTCGTTTTTTTTGCAGGAGTCATGAAACTTTTAGGTATCGCACACAAAAAGCCTTTGTTTCATACCGAGCTACTCTACCAGCTGCCGTGATACCGTTTTTTCTCACATGCTACATAAAAAACAGCCAGCCAACCTACCTGGCTACTTTTTTCGCAAAAATCAATATTAAACCTACTTCCAGAGCTATTCGCTAATAATATGAAGTCATACAACTATAGCAGATTGACACCCACTACTTAACATTCTTCCGATATGGATACCTTGTTTTTTTTAGCTAATTACAGTATATATTAAGTTATTTCTAGTGTTTACTTTAATATAAATCCATTTCCATTCCGATTCAGCCTGCGCAGCTGGCAATTTTTATCCTTTCATTTTTCATAGTTTTTTCCTTTAAAAAAGCCTAAACCACTTCCAGTCTTGCGAAAAAAGAAACCAACATTCTTTGCATAAACAAAATCCTCTCATCATTTCCACATTTTTTCACTCAACAGCCAATCCGTTAAAACTTATTTTGACATACTAAGCTCTAAGCTGCGTATGCAAAAAAAATACTGCTATATTTATTCAACACATCTGCCAAAGAAAACGACAAAAGAACAAAAGCATGTTTTAGCTAGCATAAAATAAAGAATATTTTATTCTGTGTCATCTCGGGTGAACAACAACATTAAAAAAGGGTTTGCATGGATCTTTTCTTTCCTTATGGAGATAAAAAACACTTATGCTAGCATTAACATTAAGACTTGTATGAGTGACGACGACTTTTATGTAGCCAAACAGTTTTTTAGTATTGATCGTCTTGTTCTCGTTCTTGTGGTGGCAGTGTGGCAGAGAGACACTCTTCTGCTCCCCTGATCTACATCCACATGTATTACACAACAATCAATGTTTTTTATGATGAACGCTTTCCCCTTCTCGCGAAAGAAGTGGTTGGTCAATATGATACCCCATCCGAAAATCATATTTTTCCTCCTGATCAACTTGACTGACAAACTGGCTCCCACAGAAAATAGGAATTGCATGCAAGCTGGCTGGATTTTAGCTAAGTTTCCCCTCGATATAAAAAAAACTGGTCGATAAAACAGTTTAATTCATTACTGTCTCTTGTTTCAAGCTCATTTTCTGGAATAGATGGTTGTGTCATGTTGTGGGGAAATTCTACTACGTAGCACTCACATGCAATTATTAGTCTTGCGGGCAAATAACGAAAAATTGGATTATATTTTGAGCAAATTTATGTTATCATTTTATGCAAAACATCGTACTGATACTGTTGCAGACGGTTATATTTCATTATCAAGTTTTAGACGTACTAATTGTCTATTAGTGGATAATTAATACAAAGTGTAATTATACAAATGAAATTTTATGGTGTACATACCTTGTTGAATTAAAAGGAAGTGAAGACCATTTTTCAGTTGAAAACACACTTAAAGCTGAGAGTTCTTGGTACAATTTTCTGAGTAAGATCTTAGTTTGCTTCCAAAGTAGGTCAACTTTTCTTTGCTTGGAGCAGTAGTACTCTTATGACCGTGAATTTTTCCCAGAGAAAGAACACGTTATGGCACAAACTTGTTCCACTACTTCACAAAGCTGTTATGCTCACAGTGCCCGAAAGCGGACTGAACGGAGGAAACGTTTTTTCCCGTGTGCGTGTGGGAAGTGGAGGGGTATACTCCATGAAATAAGCAAAAAAAAAACACTTTGGCCGAATGAATCCGGGCATGAGAGTCATACTTTTCGGAGTTTTCTGTTCGAGAGTTTCTGTCACAATGCAAACTTGGATTAGTCATGTTTACGAGGATACAAAATGTAGCAGTCAGGTTTAGTTTTTCTGCAACCCTTTTCCCCTGTGTGAAGAATATCTCATGGGTTTCTTTTTACAATGCGTAGAAAATGCAATAAAAATGTTCCTTTTTTGCTAAACAATCCGCACGTGCTCGTTTCTCGAGATGCTATTGCAAAACAGTCGTACAAAGTTTTTTTGCTATAAAAGAAAATGTAGAGAAGTATTGTCGGTAAAAATGAAAATAAAATGTGGTGAAAATGGTTATTTACGAGGGGAATAACAAGCGCAAAAAATGTTTAGCCCTTGTTGTTTACAAAAAGGTAGATGTGAAACAGGTAAATGTGACAGTTTGCAAAACAACTTGAAATGGACACTCATAGGGTTGCAAAATAGGACACATTTTTGGAATTCTTTGAAGTTTCAAAGTTTAAATAGGTTGGCATATCATAAGACTGTCCAAAACATGTGCATTATGTACACACGCATGCACATGGATAGATAGATATTCCGTTAAAAAAATGGTTATGATCAAACTAAAATCAGTCAAGAGTGGAAAACGATAATTTCCAATTCATTCCCACGGTTTGCTAATCCGAAGTCAATGACAGGTGAAGAATGAGGGATAGGAAAAAAGAAAAAATGCCCTATCTTTGCATGAAAACCCTTTGTTTTGGATCAAGTAGTCATGGTGGAAAGGAACACCACAAAAAACAGCACTATACCCATACCGCCTGGAAAATTCTCTCCAGTAAGACACATCTAATACGCTTGATTTTTTACGCAAAAACTAATCAATCAAATAGTACAAAATGCTTTACTGCGATAATTATGTAAGTTAAGTGCGTTCCTTTCTTTAATAAGCATGGCAACAATGTTTAAAACAGTAGAAATAGACCATTCACAGATAAACAAAACTCCTCAACAAGACGCTTTCAACAAACGTAAAATTGAACCGGTAAAATTGAACCTGATTCTTGCAACGTTTCCGTGTTCCTTTAATCGCTAACATGTCGGCTAAAATTAAGCGTAAACCGGGTAAAGCTTCCTACTTGATGAACAAATCAAAGAGTGCCGGTGCCGAACTGCTTGACTGCTGCGCAAGCAGTTCAGAGTCGACCTCTGATTGCTCAATTGTTCCAAGAAAGTTCAAATCTCAAGCCCTTAACATGGACTTACGCAAAGAATACATCCGCTACTGTAAGCTCTACTCAAGCGAGCCCTTGGAGTTCATTTCTGGCCCTTTGCACCAAGCCACAATCTGTCAAGGACCGCCAGGGCAAACCAACGTTCCAACTGGAGGCGTCACCATTGACTTGAAAGGACGCGGTCTGCGTGGAGTTGACTGCATCGCCATTGGAAAAATCTTAGGATCAAATGTCAATGTTGAAACGCTGAACCTAAGTGATTGTTTACTGCTTCCACAAGGCCTCCAAGCATTACTGGATGGGATTGCGAGGAACACAAATCTTCAAGTGTTGGAACTCCGAGGAAATAATTTGCAGTCCCAGGACATGCTAGAACCGTTAGGAGGGATGCTTAAAATCAACAGTAATCTCAAACAACTTATTCTTGAGTGGAACCACATTGGAACTAATCGAGACGGATTCATATCGTTTTGTGATGGCCTCGCTACTAACAGTGGATTAGAACATGTGGACCTTAGAAATAATCAGATTTCTGACGAATGCGCGATCGACATTTGTGCAGCCTTGAAGCAAAACAAGTACTTGAAAGATTTAGATTTGAGATGGAACTCCATTGGGGTGAAAGGTGCTCGAGCGTTTTATGACTTGATTAATATCAACACATCCCTGAGCAGTGTTCAGTTGGGAGGAAACTTTGTACCTGATGAGATTGTACAGCATATTGGTAAGGGCTCGTCAATAAAGAACTTCACGAGGATTGAAGGGTGGAATATTAGTGAATCTTTTTTTCCTGTTTACCAACAGAGCAAATGCTACTCCAACGGTCTCGTCAAGAGGAAATGGTCAAGGACTACTCCTCACGTACAACTATTCTTACAAGGCAGCTTCAAAAGACAGAAGAAGAGTATCAGAACGAGATCAAAAACATTATGAATCTGTTCGGCTCTGAAGAAAAGGAGTATCGCCGATTGCTTGAGTAAGTTCAGTTAAAGACATCCGTAAAGGAATAAAAATGGACACTTGGCAAGCAAAATTCTGCTTATGTTTTTTTAGTGAAGGTCAAAAGCATATAAACCGAATTAGTAAAGAAAGGGACGAGGAAGTGGAGAAAAATGTCAATTTACAGAAGGAGGTAGAATTCATTTTTTTTTTTCATTCAAAACAAAATTATTTTAATTCTTACTAATACGTAGTTTGAATTTCCATTTTTTTTTTCAGATTGGCAAGCTAAACAAAATGTTAGCGGAAGCGTCCGTCGAGCAAACAAAGCTTCAAGTTGTTGTCTCCAAACAGGAAAACAGAATCGAGGAGCTTGACAAGTCATTCAAGTCCCAAACGGGGGGACTTTGAGACAAGCTTCACAAAGAAAGTGAAAGACCTTCAAGAACTGATTGATAGCTTATCTTCAGATAAAACCAACCTGATTGGAAAGCTGAAAATGACAGAAACCGAGCTCCAAGTGAGGACGGGTGAAGTTAATCAATTGAAAGAAACTATCAAAACGTTGCACATAACTTCAGACCAAATGCAAAAGCAGTTTGACGAGCGTCTCAACAAAGCAAAGGAATCTTGGACGGGATTTCAGTCTGAAATAGAATCCGCAGAGCGAAAGGAAATCCAAAGATTGGAAAATCAAATGAACGAAATGAATTCTTCGCTAATGGATCATTTGAAAGTTTTGGAAAATAAGAAAGCGGATGCAGAGGAAGAAGTAAGGAGACTTAAAATATTGCTGGTAACTAGCAAGTCAGAGACAGAAGAGGAGCTAGCCAAACTCCGGGCATCGTTAGCAGACGAGCATAACTCTGCAGTGAAAGCGCACATTGACCAATTGGCCAACCTGCGTCATGAGAACGAACGGTTGGAAACGGAAGTGGCCCGGTTGGAGGCTCAAGTGCACAAATTGGAGTCTGAAAATGGAAAAGTTGCTCGGCAATGTGACACTTTGAAAATGCAATTGGCTCAAGCAACTGAGGACATGGCTGAAGTACATGAAAGCAATCACAATGCAATCACCCGAACGAAAAACGACTTGAAGGAGACTACGGAAAGGCTGTCGAAAGAGGAGGAAACTAACCGAGAGCTTAGAAGTGAAATTCAGGAGCTCAAACAAAATGTGGCCAACCTTACAGTAAAAGTGTCAAAGTTGTCGCAAGAGAAAAAGGCGGATTTGGAGTTTTGGAAGAAGCAAATCAAAAGGAGGGAGGAGGAGTTGACGAGACTTAAGACTGAAGATATGCGAAGGGCAGCATTGCTCCATGAAGCGTTTTCGGTATACATGAGGTCTACATCGGTCGCCACTGGATTGCCAATTCCAGCGCCATGTTGTGCTGAAGTCGAACTTTCCCCAGTATCAAAGCAGCCATCGAACAGACCAACCGCTCGTTCTTCATCTAAAGTTGAAGAAATTCAAATTACAGATCCACAACAAACCTCAGATTCTGCTCCGAGCTCAGAGGTTGCATAGCAATTAGTCAGGGGATATTTTAACCAATTATACAACGATGAACTTACTCACGAAATAAAACTGATGTGTTCAATTTTTTGATGAAAATTAGGTTTTGTTTTTAATTAATAATCTTGTCTACTTTTTCAAGCAAACTATATTCGATTTTGCTTGTAATTATTATTAAAATCCAGAAAACACTCAAAGTCAGTTACATCTATACTGCAATAGGCTAAGCAAACATCTTTTATCTTTTTAAAAAATGATTTGTTGGCGACACTTTAGAGGTTGGCTGGCTAAATTTGTATACGCAATTACAGATAATTACTTTGGTTCCTACAAATTGTTTTTGGATGTTATGGCTTGGGTCAAATCGTACCACTAACTAACTATTGCATGTTGGCATTTTATCTTGGTTTCTTTAACTAATTGCACACAATAATATTTCAAAGCCCAGCTTTGTATACTTCGCAGCGAAATCAATAACCGAGCGTCTGTGAATAGTGGTTTCCTTCCATATCAATACACACGGCTCAAAAAGTATCACATTTTCGAAACAACATCAAAATACTACTGAACAATACGGTCAAGGAAAAAAGGCTTGTTTTGTTGCCTGCTAATATGAGCGACTATAAGAATTGTACTAAGAAAATCTAAGAATTAGAGAGAGGCAGTTTTTTTGAATCTAGGTTAGTAAGTAGTGTACACTCCTGGTTTTAGTTGACGCGTCGGTGGAAGAGTTCCGGTTGCAAGTGCTCCGTACTCACAACAGTCACAACATATTCTTGCCATTCCTCCCACACTTATACTGTTTCTATGACACCCTTTTTCTTCACTTTTGGCACGAAAACCGAGTTGGTGAGACCGTTACTGGAGGAAGAGGACAACCCTGGCGTTGGCTGAATTGGTTCCAAGGATTCTTCAGACTTGACACTGTTCCCGCTTGCGTTCCCACTGTCACTTGCGACATCTGAGATAAAGGATGTTTCTAAATGTGGGGTAGTTGGATCATCGTCTTTGCAAGTTGTGTCTGGTACACATGAGTCACTAATAGAATGATTCGCAGTGTCTTCAGAGGAAGGTTTTATTTGTAAAGATAGCTTTGCAAAAGACGGTTGATGGGTCGAACTGGATGGTTGCATACTTGACAAATGAGTTGAGGATGAAGGTCCATTCTGTTCGTTGCTGAGATAGGAGGAGGATGACGAATAGGACGATTTTCTGGAAGAGCTGCCTTTACTAATACTTCCCAAAGGGATTTCTTCATCTCGGGACTGAGCAGATACCGCAGGCGAAGCCTCTCGGGACTTTCTCCTTCCTTCTGAACAAGATTGAAAGTTATAAATTATGTTACCACAGAAATATAGTAATACATAATTAGGTCATCCATGAACCTCAAGAATGAAAGAGAGAGAGAGAACTGAGAAGAACGGAAATTTACAACATGCGAGCATGCACATCATTGACTCCTAGAATGGGAAAAAAGAGGAAAAGAATGGGAAAAAGAGAAATTGTTATCACGCACTGTCAATTCTGGAAGATGAATCATTAACCACCATAGCTAACCCTGGAAGTGCTTTGCTAATGGGGACGAAAAGAGGACGGTCTCCACGGGTCATTGCGCGTCCTACAAAAATAGCGCTTTCATTAGCATACTATCCAAAGAGCCTCGACTGTAGCTTGAAAATACGCTCATACTTTGCATTCGGCGGGCGTTCTGAGGAGGAGATGGGGAAGACCTAATTTGGTCTAAGAGTTTTCCAATCAAATGAAGTTTCCTTTCACGAGCCTTTTGTCTCCCTTTAACCAGTCTATGAATACAAGCAAATTGTTACTATCTTGTGTGAAAAACAATAAGTAATGGAATTGGTATCCGTCATTAGACCCTCTGACCTTTGCTTTGCTGCCATACATCTAATGTGATCATCAAACATAAACTTTGCTGATAGAATTGGAGTTCGTGTTCTTTGCTGCGTGGGCGAGCTTTTCACCGTGATATGTAAACATCTTGAGTCATGCTGGTCTCCCATTACTTCAATATCCTGATTAGAAAAAAATATATATAAGTTCAATTTATTGCGTCTTTCAATACGTACTTTCCTGCAGTATGTCATTTTTATTTTGTTACCTGTAAAAATCCGACGAATTTCACAACACCCCAGCCCATTCGCTTCTGACTAGGTTCGACCAATATAAACTGGAATATGTCTATAACCAGAAACCGTCTTGTCTTTACACTGTCACGTGTTACAACAGTACAAGCTAATAAATCACTATTTGCTACATAGAGAAGAGAACATACGGTCACATTAATATTTAATTTAGACACGGACGAGGACTAACAGAATGAATAATTCAGAAACATACTCAAATCCAAATTATCGTCAATATGGACACAAGTCTGGGTATTGGTCAAAGGCAAATACTTTTCCGTTTCCTTTCTGAGCTTGAGTGATAGTTTCCTTAAAATAAAGTAAACTCTCATGGACCTTCTACTTCTCTCTGCTTCTCCGCAAGGAAGTCGCTTATCAAACGATATTCCAGACAACGGGGATCCAGCCGGAGGTAGAAGCAAATTTGAGTCCATGAGCAAATGCTCTACACTAATCTGCTTGGCAGCCTTCATATCTAAATATTCATCTTCAAATAGCTCCAGAAACATTTCATCACACTTGTAGTAGTTTTGCAACAACAAAATGTTCTCCTCTCGGGCACCCTCGATTAAAGCTAAATGTTGATCTTTCAGAAAACTCTCCCCTGCCCCATTTTCCGTCATCACCACTTTCTCTAGAAGATTGACTGCTAAAGTCAATGTTACCACTCTCACGCGACTATCTATAGAAGACCAAACAAAACCCATTTATTTTCATCAAAACAGTCGAGCACGTAGATATTAAGTAATGAGGAAAGAAGAAAAAGAATTTAATATACCTGTGGACTTACCAGGTTTTACTGTTTGGCTAATTATTGAAATCAATTTCTCCACCAAGGTGTCATTGTAAACTCTCAAAAACTGACCATCTTCTGTCACAGCGGTTGTGTCATGAAACAGGGTATTCAGCAGCTCATCGTTGATTCCTGTTACAATTAATTTAAATTAATTCCACTTGTCGTACAATACCAAAACGGTTATGCATTCAACTTCTCTAAGCTGACTACTCACTAAAACATGTTTACCATCTAACCCAACTACTTACATTCCACAACATGCTAACAGTACCCATGCATTTTTCAAATTTTGCCGTCACCCCACAATTAAAAATGCATGGACAACACACAAGACATTGATAAGTGTGGAACTTGGAAAAGAAAATTCATTTAGCCTACCGTCTACATGGGAAGACCAGCCAAAATAGTGGATGGATCCAAGTTAGTTTTTAAAACACATCCACAACAAATTTGTTTTAACAAAGTACACACGTAAATCACCAGCTTGATAAACACTATCCTACTTAATCCAATTCAACATGTCTAACCTTATAACAAAAATAGTAATTTTCATACCTCTATTTTGTTTCAGTGCTTCCAAAAGGCAAAGAGAAAACAGAGCAGCGTAATCGTTTTCAGTACACTCCAGGGACTCCAATATGGCACAGAGGAAAGGACGTTGAGTAAATATTTTTGTAGGCCCTACGCCCACACTCAGAGTTTCATTTGTAGTTTCCTCAATAGGCATCTGCGTAGATGTTGAGGGGGACTGAGGTGACTCCAAATTTCCGCTGTTGTCAGTGATAGCAAACGAAATTTGGTTGTCTGAGCAAGCCTCCAGAGTATTTGTGCTGGTTCCGCTGCTGCTTCGTTTTAAACTAAAAACGGCTTCATTTTCTTGAATTAATATACTTGCCAGCATACGCACCAACGGGGAATGGTAAATAATTAGGAACACTTGGGAGAGGAGAAACAAGGCGAGAATACTGCTCACTTTGGGTGGCTGCTTTCGTTCCTGCATCAAGGATATTTTAAAGTTAAAGCAACTTTTCATCTAAACTTGACATGCAATAACTAAATAAAATTTTACAGGTGACTCACCGAAACAACAAAACTTTTGTCTAGAGATGCCACATACAAAGGTAAAAACAGTCTGTGTAACAAATGATCAGTGAGGACCTGGTTCAGGTCATCGATTTGCAAAAGGAGAATATCATTAACGTAGTGTAAATGATCCAAATGTTCAGCTACCAGATCAGCCAGTCGAGATCGAGCCTCATGCCTAGAACACAAATGATCAAACGTATTGAAGTCTCCAATGTTTTATATAGAACCTTGAAAAATCGGACTGTTATCAGATCTTACTCAGAATTCTCCCGTATACACCCGTCCAATTCTAGCACATGATTTCCAATGAACCAAACCAAATTCGAAAAGTATGGTGCTGCAGTCTTGTCCCTGATGAAGTTTTGCATTGACTTGTCATCAACACGGTAGACATTGAGCGTTAGAGTTCTAACTGCAATTCGCACCATACTCTCCGAGTTATTGAAAAACTTAATAGCCTCGGTATATAACGGAAAATCGTTTGTGTGCTGTGAACATTTAAAAATGCATGTTTTATTAACACAATCTCCTCAAATCTTGCAACATGAGTCTTTCCAGCTTACCTCGTTATAGAAAAAATGGATGGTATGCTTATTCAGTTTGAGGGACAGCGTCTTCAAAAATGATATATAGTACGCCATCACCTCCTCGTCAGAAAAGTCAAACTTATGTTCGATTATTGAGTTTACATGATTATTAGACAAAAGGTAATCTGAAATCATATACAAAATATTTAAGAACCACTTTGCAATTACACAGAAGATAGATTATAATCATAACTTACACAAGGACGTTTCGTTTCGAATATTTTCAAAAAGAATATTGAGAGTTTGAAGGAGCTGGACGCAAACATAACTGCCACATTTTTGTTTCATTATTCTTAGAAAGAATGACAGCATGTTCTTCTCCAGGAAGAAACTAAAAACCAAGAGAATGATTAGAGTTTAGAAACCAATTCAAGAGTCATTTCTTTACTACTTCACTAATACTATTCACTTACTCAAACACACTGGAGTCATTTTGATCCCCCCAAATAAGTATTTCAGCAATCGACCTGAGCGTTTCAACTAGAAGACTTCGATTACTCTCACTCACAGTTTGATTCTTAGAGAGGACATTATACAGGTACCTGAAATCCAGCAATAACAAACGTTTAAATAGAAACCCCATAATTTTTCAGTTATCTCATTTTTGATACTTTAATATCCGTGCAAAACTTACTTTAAATGTTCCAACGAATGGGGATTCTTTGGCTTCCAAAGTCCCCCTCCAAACCAGCTCCTACTTCGAAACATTCCTCCACTTTGATCACTGTCTTCAGCCAGTTTTACTCCAAATGCTCACCTCCCTTACGGTGGTGCTCTTCATGGAATCACACAGCTAATTGAACGCACAACTAAACTTAAATTCATCAATTTTTCACTTCACAACACTTTCTCCAAACTTTTATTTAAAGTTATTGTCCTAAACACTTTCATTTTGTTGTTTTTGTTATTTCGTTGATGCACCTTCTTTCATCTTTACATCATCAATATTTACGCAGCTGATCAGCTGGTTCACAAACAAAAAAGGAAGCACTAAATCAACTACGTCGCAACTGTGTGTCCTCACTTTCCTCTTCATTGCTTAACAGTTGCCCCTTTTCATTTTTAACTAAACCAAAACAATTTTTAACAAAACTGTTTAGCCACGCTGGCCCAATGAATGAACTTAATCTGGCCTTGACTCACAACGCTGCTTCACAGCGTTTTTGTTTGTGCGCTGCATGCTCTACTGATGATAGTAATCATAAAAACTCGACGTAGGAGTTGACTCGCAAAATTTTTATTTATTTTTACAACACAATACAAGGTGCAAATTTGCCAAAGCGGTGTTTCTTATGCATCGATGGTGTGACTAGATCCCATTGCCAATAATAAAAGAACGCTGTTTTTGTGTACTTACTTGTACCAGCGTCATGATACTTTGGAAATAAAATAGCTTTTGTGTAAGTGGTATCCGTTCTTTGTAAAAACAAGAATCCTGTCATTTGATACTGTTGTTGAGAGTACAATGCTAATGCTGATGGTGGTGGAGTTCCAGCAAGAAAAATGAAAAAAATGATGTCTGGATAGTCTTACTGTAACACTACCTACCAGCTGGATACATTCTGGAGGTTGAAAGCTATAAAATCGGATTGGAAATGTGGCAAAGCTGCTTAGTAAGATGGAATATCGCTGGAGACCAAAGATTATGGAATAAAAGCACTGCTTTTATTATTTTTTTCTTTTTCATGACTAAAACTAATACAATGATGAAATATGAACTAAAACTATTCACAAGTTTCAATACAGTTTGATCGTAAACTATCAAGTAACGTAAAACTAATATTTTTGACAAGCAGCCTGTATGTTAAGAAGAACACAAGATATTTAACAAATACTTACTAATTAGTTCCTAAAACTAAACTATAAACAGCGTAGTTCAAAGAGGCGTCGCAAATTGAATAGGAACATTTCACAGTAAAAAATACTCGAGGGTCTTCAGACAATGGGTTATAAAGATAAGATTCGCTTAGGACCAGGAAAAGTTGGGTGAATGTTTCTTGATATTTTTAAAGTACTCTTAATTTATAAACGTACACAATATTCAAATTCGAACTGGGAATGACATCGATAGGCTTAATCTGTTTTGTAGAAATTGTTCACTCCGATTTATCACAACATTTCATAGCAAGATAAAAGAAACAATCAGTAGAATACAAATACTTTTCACAATAATGCTGCTAATGACTTTGTTAGAGAACAAGTTTGTTAAGTACCAAACAAGGCGAGAGAAATACTAAACTGGGGTAAGACGATTAGTGGTACTGATAATACCGTTAGTTAATACATTGTTAGATAAACCATAAGCCTAAAAATTAGTTTTGATACATTAATGCGCATTGGCACTAACTAAAGTATACTAGATAGATTTTGTCTAACTAAAGTACTGATGCCCTGAACTTTAACCTAACTCTTCTTTTAAGTATTATTTGCTGCCTACATATAGTTAATACCTACACTGTTGATACTTTTGTTGATTGTATAGTTTTTCTGGGTTACTGAGCTATGAATATTTTCTTCAAAGGGTATAAAACTATACGCTTGCGCTATCGATTTTGATGATTGAAAGTACAGCTTTTGTTGATTGATGGTTTTAAGGTAGAAAATTTTGGCAAATGAAAATAAGAACCGTCTTCGTCACCTAGTAAGTTGGGCTATTGCTTATAGGACGTAGGAGGGGTTCTGTTTCGTTGTTTAGTCTTCCAATGTGACATCCTAACAAGGAGACAAAAAAAGGTTAGTTTGAAACACAGAATATTGTCTGCCCACAATTTTGGGCTAAAAGATATCTGGTAATTCATACCTGAAAAAGATAACTCATGGACTCTTTGTGATGGGTTCGACGAATAGCTTCGCTCAAGAGGATTGATATATCGACCTGCATAATAAACGACAGTTCATTAGAATAAATCTCGTACAGCAAGAGGAATCAGTCTGACAAAATTGAAATGAGGGAATTACCGTTTTTATTTTGACGCACTGCAGCTTCTGGTGGTCATGGGGTACAGTATTGGTAACCACAATTTCATCGATGGGCGATGATTCTAACAACGCTGGAGCATCTGATGACAGCAATCCGTGAGTAGCCAATACGTAAATGCGACTTGCGCCTTTTTCTTTGAGAGCTACGGCAGCGTCGACAAACCCGCTTGCGTCGTCGATCAAATCCTCCTACAAAAGTTAACGAATTTAAATCCTACTGTATGAAATTTAGTGCTGATTAGCTCCATGGCAACATTATTTCCTTACCACCATAATAGCAATTCGCCCTGACACATCACCAACTACGGTCAACGGATGTTTCTCTTTTTTCATTGGCGCAGGAACTCCTCCAACTGCAACGTCCATGAGACGACTATTAATACTCCGTTCTGGAGGAGGGGAGTAGCGACCATCAATTTCATCAGCTTCGCCTTCCTTCACTTCCCCGTGTATCACTGCAATCCCCACGCGTAGTCGTTCGGCATAAGATGTAGCTTTCTTAGCCGATCCCGGATTACGGGCTACCATAACGGCATTCTTATAATCAGGTATCTGGAACAGTCATGACAGTTAAGCGGGCATTCTTCGAAATTGGTAATTGCATTTCTAATAATAAAAAGTCATGGCAACTTACACTCTCTTGGATATACTGAAGTAAAAATGGCGAGGCTCTCAGATTGTCAATAGGTACATCGAAGAAACCCTGGATTTCCTTTGCGTGAAGGTCCATTGTGATAATATGAGTGAAACCCGACTTGCATAACATTTTGGCCAAAAGCTTGGTAACAATGCAACCACGTTTTCGCATCTTACCTGTATTAATTTATAAGGTTAGAAAACTTTAAGCAAAAGATTATAAGCTTCGTACAAAGAAATTCATGAAAACAAATGTACGAACAATATAAACATAAACTAGCCTGGTACCTACTTTGTTTGCTGTACGGCAAATACGGAATGACACCGACAATCTTTTGGGCGCAAGATGTCCGGCAGGCATACGCCATAATTAGCATTTCCATAATGGAATTGTTGTCAATCCCAGTTTGTATGATGTACACATCACGAGCCCGCACAGAGTCATGAATTGAGACCATCGTCTCCCTGTTCGCTTTGTGGTACACATCACAGTTTCCCAGCTTCAAACCAAGTCGCCTGCGGGTTAAAACCAAAAATAATTATAATACACAATCCGTGCGACATAAAATCTTGCATTAAAATATTTTTTGCGTACCCTGCTACATCCTTAGCCAACTCGGGATGCGAGTTTCCCGAAATAATAATAAAATCCGACGGACCTTCCATATCACCAGTCAAATCTATAAAATATCTACAACCACAGATATTTAACCACACACATCAACATCTCTTAACTATTAAATAATTCTTATAAAAACCTCTTACCTAACTCAGGCTTTCTACAAACTGAATCCTCAAAAGTGCTAGGAGTCCAGCAAACAAAACCAAAACAATTGACCGTCCTTTCCAAATATTAGTTTCATGTGTGTATCACTTTCCTTATTTATCTTCCTCCTAAACATACATTGATCAAACTTTTACTTTCCAAGTCAAACATTCACAGTCAAACTGGAACTGACAACGTCACAAACATAATATAACAACTGTCCTAAAGTAAACTTTCTTTTACTGTTTTCCTAAACTTTCCAGGAAAAACAAAACCTAGTGCTAGCAAGTACAAAAAGAGCCCAAGAACACATTGACTATACACCTGTTCCTCTCCGTTCCCGTCACCCGTTCCTGCTACACCAATCGCTTCACTAGTATAGTGGCAGTGGTTGTACTACTTCTCTGGTCTCGCTAGCTGGCTTCCTTGTCCAGATGCATTCTATTCAGAGAACAGAACGCAATGTAATTACTCTGGAAAAGGAGAACGAAGTCATTTCTCTTTTTATACAGCCTGGAAAATTACCTATTTCAATCCAATTTACTCTGGTAGAACTGCAATGGTCCGATTGGTTAATGAAAAAAATCCAAACAATTTTGTTTTGGATGCGGATGGAGTAAGGCAGCAAGAAACCCGCTACTGAAACCTCGCAAAAAAAATGCAGCGTGTCTAGAAAAGATAGCGTTGCCTTTGACTCCGTGGCTCCACAGCTTAATTTTGCATAAAATTTAGTCATGCGATACGTCTGGGAAGAAACTGATAAGTATATAGGCATAGCCTGATTGAAATGGTGGAAGGGATAGCTTGGCATTTTTTCCATCAGCATTTTTACTCGTCTCTCATGCAAAGTTTTTATATTTTTCCCTGAAAAATGCCAAGAGCTAGGTTTCAATGAGGACGACCTATACATTTGTTTCCAATTGGAAGATTAAAAACAGTCTTTTGCTTTAGAGGAGTTGTGTTTCCAGTAAAATTGTAAATACACATGTATCAAGGCATTGCATTGATTTTTTTTCCGTCGGAAATGAACGAACGCCAAAGAACGTCTTTGTTCGTAACAGAGCAAGAAACAAGTGGTTTCTCTTTCAAAAGCAAGAAAGGAACGACGCTGCGCTGTGAATGCGAGAAAATATAGAAATGTAAACAAAACGTGATTTGCCATATTGCCATTCGCTGTACTATACATTCACACAAAGGATCATATCAGATGAGCACATGTTTTTAGATGGCATGGTGTTTGCTTTGATAGTTGAATTTTCATATTTTTCATGATCTCTGAATTTTTGAAAAGTTTAACAAGGATTTCAGCACCAGTTAATATTGTTAACTTTAAAAAAGTTCTGTTTTTAGATGGCATGGTGTTTGCTTTGATAGTTGAATTTTCATATTTTTCATGATCTCTGAATTTTTGAAAAGTTTAACAAGGATTTCAGCACCAGTTAATATTGTTAACTTGAAAAAAGTTCTGACATTGGAAAACAGAACGTATTTCATATCCTGTATTGAAATGTCAACAAGACGAAAACGGGACGCTGCAGTGGTTCCGAAAGAGGAAGTTAAAAATGAAGTTAAAAATGAAGACGTGAAATTGGCTGTAACCGAAAAAGGAGGAAAACGAAACTCAGGACGCTGCAGTGGTTCCAAAAGAGGAAGTTAAAAATGAAGACGTGAAGTTGGCTGTAACCCAGAAAGGAGGAAAACGAAAAGGCAGACAACCAGTGAAAATTGAAATTGAAGAGGATAAAGTGGAACCTGGCGTATTGGTGAAAACGGAAGTGGGTGACGATGTTGGTAACAGTTTGAGCTCCGGAGATTTCCTTCAGGTCCCAATTAAGGCGGAACTAGCTACGCCGGTCGGATCGCCAGTGAAAGATGAACCACGATCGACTGGTTCGACACCTTCAAAGCGGAAGAAGGCTGAACCGATTAAAGTTGACCCACCAGGAAACTGGAAAGAATTGCTGGAGAACATTAAAGTAATGAGAAGTCAGAAAACGGCAGCGGTAGATACCATGGGGTGTGAACATACGGCTGATATTAAGCAGGAACCAAAGGTAACTTAATATGTCAGCTCAGTCTTTTTGAAACGGTTGGAGTTTTAATTTAATGTTTGCTGTGTATAAATCATGAATTTAATGATTTTTTGAATGAATTTCAGGTTCAACGTTTCCAGACACTGGTTTCGCTAATGCTCTCCAGTCAAACACGGGATCAAGTTACTTACGCTGCCATGGAGAGATTAAAAGATGGAAATTGTACTGTTCAAGGTATGCTGGACATTCCTGAAGAGCAACTTGCTGAAACACTGAAGCCTGTTGGGTTTTATAAAAGGAAAGCTACTTACATCAAGAAAGCTGCCGCGATTCTTCGTGAGAAATACAGTGATGACATTCCCAATACTATCGACGATCTTTGTTCTCTTCCTGGTGTTGGCCCGAAGATGGCTTACATTTGTATGAACGCTGCATGGCATGAAAACGCTGGTATTGGAGTTGACACTCATGTTCACCGAATCTCTAATCGTCTCAAATGGACTGGTCCGAAAGGAACCTCCACTCCAGAGAAGACTCGCGAAGCGTTGGAGTCATGGCTTACCGAAAGATCAGTGGCAAGAAATTAACATTTTGCTGGTTGGGTTTGGTCAAGAAATTTGTCTACCAATTGGTCCTAAATGCTCAACCTGTTTAAACAAGGATATCTGCCCTTCCGCGGACACGGCTCGGACTCCCAAGAAAAAAACACCGATCAAGTCAAAGTAACCTCTGCGTAACTAATTGATCTTTAATCCTCTTTATATTTTTTTAAAGTAATTTGTAAAAAATTATTTTTGTACCGGTAACAATTAAATTACATAAATTCAACAATTTTAAAGCTAACACGATCCTGCAATCACTTGCTTCTGCAAGTATTGGTCCTTTCTTGGTAGCAATTGCAAATAGATGCTGCCCATCTACATTAAATCCTGTCAAATCCGTAGCTCCAAAAACTGGGGCCTTGTAATACTCCCTAAATCCTTCCACAAAGCGGTTTTCGTAAAACGTTATCCCTTCCTGGGGCACCATCGTTACCAGAAAGCATTTGTCACACATGCATGTCGTTCTTAACCCTTCAATCGGCCAGTTACTTCTTATTGTCTGTGCCATGACAAAGTTTCCATCTAGATTTTCATACTTGTACAAAAGAACCTCTCTCACTAGCTGAATTCCCTTGCTGAGCAAAAGCTACAAAGCTTTGTCTATAAAACTCGTTCGCAGTTTTTGTTGTAATAAACTGAACATCAAATGCCCCATCCGTCATTACATCTCTCATCAACAGAAACTGACTTGTTTCCTGTGACCATATATAAATAGCGGAGTCTGCCACACAAGATCCTTCATCACTGGCACTCTTACTATTCGCAATCGCCATCATCCATACATCGTTCACTTGACTAATGGCCACCTTTTTTGCTCCATGAGTAGCAATATCCTGAACACCTTCAACACTCCCTGTATCCCGATTCATTACTATTCGCAATTGCCATCATCCATACATCGTTCACTTGACTAATGGCCACCTTTTTTGCTCCATGAGTAGCAATATCCTGAACACCTTCAACACTCCCTGTATCCCGATTCACTTTCATGACCCTTGTCACTGTTGAATGTGTTGCCGTGTTGGGGTCGAAGTATTTGTGCTAGGACAAGATAATCAGTAGCTCCATCCGAAAAAACGCTGACATCACTAATGAAGCCCATTGGCATATCACTCAGCTGCGTTTTGCCCGTGAAAATTTGAGTGGTGCCATCGTTTCCGGAAACGCAAGATGTATTACTGGACGCAGTGTCGCTGACTATAGTATAACTGTTTTGGTTCTGACTCTCAACATGATAAACGTTTAGGCATTTGTCGTCTCCTAACGTTTCCACGTGGGCTTCATTGCCGACAAAATGGGTAAGGTTGAAAGTTTTCACTGAATTGCAAGGACATCCTTTTGGCAATTGCTTTTCTTGGCCGTTTGACTCGGAATGGAGGCTAACTAGGATGTCTCCTTGAGGAGATCTCTGAACATGGCTTACTCTCGACTGTCCCCCGAAACCCCAGCTAGTAAAGTCTTTTTTCATTCTGAAATATTCCAAATACACTGGCCGTTCTGCAGACAATTTTTCTAATTTCAAGATTTGCCCAGACAAGTCTTGAGAGATATCTGAGGGACTTTCTGCTTCAGTTAAAATTCTGGTCACACGTTCTGATACGGCGTCCGAAAACGTTGGTAAGTGCACACCATTTACTGTTTCCACGTCAAAGTTTTGGTTGACAGTAATTGGAGCTTGAAAGATTACAGGTCGATTAATACTTGCTGGTCTATCTAACCGTACTGTGTTATCAAGCAAATCGTTGATTTCATGGTTGTTAATATTTCCTGTTATCAACCGGCCTGGTACTGCCAAATTTTGAAAGGTTTTCTGACCCCCTATTTTAGTTTGCTGATTAAGTTCTCCTTTTCTCAGAATGTTGGCCATGTTAACATCATTGATTGAAGAAACTGCACAGCTTTCCACATCAACTTGGTTTAGCTCATAGGAGCCTCGGAGGTTTTGCACAGGAGCAGTTTTGCTTATGCGGTCATTTAATAATCGCTTCAGATCAACTCCCTCAGTAGCTTCCGGGTTAATTGCTGACTCCACAGTTACTTGCGTAAACTGGACCTGTCCTATTTCTTTGACGTCATTGACCACAACGAGATTAGACACAGGAACCCCTCCGATAGACTCTAAATTGGGGAGAAGTGAGATGCTGCCTATTAGCTTATACTGAAATGTTATTGCAAAGAGAAATAATATAATTTCAAGTACCATCAACGTTGACATTTTCTGCTTGAATACGACTTTTCACACTTTTAATTCCACCGATGGGCTTTCGTTTTGACCCAGTTGGATTTGTGGCGAGAACGACATTCTGAGCTTCCTCCGCTAAATTCATGTTGTTAACAGTATCTGTATTTAGCAACGATACTGTCACTGGCTGAGAAGGATTTTGTAATTGCACAACTTGTACAAAATTGTTGCTCCCAGTTATCACCTAAAAAATATGTTGACATCTTACTATGGAGTAAAGAAATCTTTTGAACTTTCCAACAAACTTTGAATCAAATACCTCATCTGGTGAGTTTCTCTTAATAGCGTCATCGTTGATTTGTTGCA